>DWPQ01001906.1:0-11383 GCA_018251795.1 Perichares adela | reverse complement strand
TCGGTTCAGTGGTTTAGGCGTGAAAGCGTAGCAGACAGACAGAGTTACTTTCGCATTTATAATATTAGTAGGGATATTCTGTCCGCGTGAATCTGTAAAGGCTGCTAGGGCCAACAGAAAAATCAGAAAAAAGATAGATTAATTTTCTCATATGTAACCCAATTAGAATCTATTACAATATCAGATTTAATAGCAAATGTATCAGATTTATGGTTTTGAACTCATAATAGGTGACAATTTACCTGTAGTCTCTCACAATTTTAGTTTTTTCCGATATTTGATGTTTTACGTTTACGGCGAAGATGACCGGATGATAAATTTTGTAGATTCCTTTATTTCGATACCAGAGCGAGGGAAAATGTTGTGAAGTTTTGGCCATATTCTTAGTTATGTTTTTATAAGAGCAAATGCATTTAAGAGGAGCATTTTTAACCTGTTTATTTAGTACCTGTGTTCCGTATTAATATGATTGTAATTAACGGCGGATCCAACTTGTTTAGATCACGACTTAATGTTAATATAATAAATTATTATTTAGTTTAATGTATAAATTCTAATTATAATTTAGTTTCTGGTTGCTTAGTAATTGTATAAGGAATAAACAATCAGCTTTATATTGAAACTGGATGCAATAACTCCATGTCCATTGGGCTCTACATGCCCCTGATCGGATGAGGGCGGATTATTTTAGGGGGAAATACAAATTTGGGGGCATCTAGCCTCATTGTATGATTTTAAGAACAGATATAATGTACTGTATATATTTTTTCTATATTTAACGCCTGCCACACATGTTCTGTATTAAACCAGGGTTGATTGATAGAGAATGTCATTAGGCATTAAGTGTTCGCTCATTTATGAGGACATAGTAAAAAAATACAATTTTAGAAGTTGTTCTGACATGATGGTTGAATGTATTGTATTGTTGATTTAATCAAATCACAAAATACATCACAAAATCATTTCAATATTTCTGCAA
Organism: Perichares adela; assembly: GCA_018251795.1. Taxonomy (NCBI): domain Eukaryota; kingdom Metazoa; phylum Arthropoda; class Insecta; order Lepidoptera; family Hesperiidae; genus Perichares; species Perichares adela. Next base: position 10,404 of record DWPQ01001906.1, on the reverse strand, counting down.
TAGTTCGATTCTAAAATCTTTCACTAGAGGGATATATTGAACTAACAGTTTTGTCCGCCCTTATTTTGGTACAAGCATGTGGAGAAAAATGGGAATAAATTAAATTATCATAAATTGTGGTTAAGCCACTTGGATCCGCCTGATTAACGCACATTTTCTTGTTATAATATATAATTAAATGATTATATCGTTGATTAATGACCTGTGATTGAATTGGGACATTGTACACGTCTAGTGGTGTGTGATGTGTGACCAACGCATTTGTAACATTAAAGTTAACCACAAGTCGCACATTAATTAATATATTTAATCTAAAGACTGTGAGATATTAATTTAATGCCATTTTCAAAAAACGATTAACTACTTAGTGAGGGTTAACATTGTTTTGTTTTGTTCTTTAATAGAATATTGTTAAGTTAAGCGTCAGAGTCCCGACGGGACATACAAACGTGTAAATGAGAATGTAATCGGTTATCACTCAAGGTGTAAATATGTTTATAACGTGGAGAAAATTACATTTATTTATTTTATTTCCATTTATTTCTTTTTTTTCCATTTATTTCTTTTTTTCCATTTTTTTTATTTTTTATTTATTTCTTTTCCTGGAATTTTTTAAACGATCGAGGCAAATGACGCACAGTATAATGTATTGCGAACGGTCGATGGATCGTGTAGCGTGAGACACTGAGCCGCCGCGGACAAGTTTAAAGCGTACTGTTGCATGCCACAACAGAAGAAGATCATGATCCTTGTGTGTCTGCTGGTACTGGGGCTCGTCGTCGTGGGCTACGTGTCGTCCACGTTCCTGTGAGCGCGGCCCGCACTGCTCAAAGGTAACCTGGCGCCCAGGCGGGCCCGCGGACTCCGTTCGGGAACGTAAAGTGCCATTCGGCGGCAGTTTTCGAATGATATCGTAACGCGCCTCGGATCGACGGCCGGTACCGGTTGTGACACAATGTATGTCTGTCTAAAGGGCAACAGCATAATGTCTATCAGAAAACAATGTATGTACGCTGTTAATATGCAGTTGGTGATGGCGATTCGCGCGTTTATTTGGGTAATCCGAAGTTTCCCCGTCAATGGGTCAGAAAAGTTGTGCCAATGATTCCGGCAGATTTGATCTAGCGTTTAACGGGACGGGCGACAAGATCTACCCGCATCAAGTTTCATTTGAAATCATATATATCTCAAATGTATTAATTAAGCTTTGGCAGCCTAGCTTCGCTTGGTTGGCGGAGAAACAAAAAATGCCTTGGGCTCCTTACAGATGATATATAATTTAAAAATATATTTTTTATATAGAGCAGTAAAAATTAACTAAGATGACATTTTAATGTCCTGACCCGGGTAAATGAAACCAATCGGCCATAGAGCATTCAGTACTTTTTTTTTATTTGAATTCAACCAATTACTTAAAAATAAATCTATGCCATTTGCATCGTTTACCGATCACACTTACTACTTCCGCCCTCGTTGACGTGGAAACACCAGAAATTAAAGTTATTTGTTTATAGATTAATGTAGCGATATAAAGTACACAGTGTACATATTATTATATACGTTATATATACATTGTGACATAACTGTGTCGTGTATTGTTGTTGATTGTCGGCTGGCGGTCGGTGGGGCGCTGCGGTGGAGTCCGCGAGGCCCGCCCGCAACAACTAGTTACTAATGTGTGTCGTGTTTGTCCATTGTGCAGAAGAAGATAATGATTATGCTGTGCCTGCTCGTGCTCGGGCTGATTGCGACTGGCTACGTCTATAACACGTTCTTCTAAACGGGTGAAGGGGGCAGGTTTGACGTGCAACTCTCTCTGGCCTTTAATAGACCGCATCCATAGTTAGAACATTTTTTGTCCTACATTTAAAAGTAGATGATCAATGATTTTTGATCGATTTTATTGTATCATAAACGCTTGCTGCTCGGTCGCCGAACGATTGTCGCCAAACGAATATACAATTCGAAACTAAATTTGATCATTTGATAGTTTGGTGGCATGGCATTATTACAATTGGGGATTGGTAAATTTGCATGCGGCAATATCATGACCGTAGGACGAGTTGTATAAACATTTTAGATACACGAGCATAATCATTCTATACATATTTCGTATTGTAGTTGGCTATATGTAACGTTTGATTACATTTCGATAATGTATATCGTTTTATTATAGAATTAATTTGATTTAGAAGGTAATGCAAGCCAGTCAATTCATTAGCGTTCATAGAATAGTCATTTTGAGCTAGTTATGATGAAATCTTACGTGGTTATGAGCGAGCCAGTTTTTTTGTATATGACGTAATTAGTAACTACACATAATCTTATACACAATTAGCGTTATAAATACAAATATATTGCGCACATTTAGGAAATTACAAGTAAAGATAAATAAATATAACAGTTGGGAGTCTTACAAACGACAGTATTTTACAAAGGGCGGTCTTTTTCAAAAGGTAATCGTTGAAAAAAGACAGTCTTATCGCGTGTCTATTGTCATTCTTTTAGGCAACCTTTGTATAGAAATTTGAAAAGTACGTTAACTTATATTTTTAAGGTTAAAAATCATTCGAAATAAAATTCGAATTACAGAGTTTCAAGTTAAATTTATTGATGACATTACTTCAAAAACGCATTATTTGAGAAACACTTTTTTTTTTCATTTCCTACTAGAAGTTTACTCTATGGTTCACAATGTAATAAGCAAATCAGAGTCCTTTGACAAAAATCTTAGCGGTAACCGTTCATGCTGACGCCATTTTAAAATTGTATGTTATTAACAGTACCTGCGGAAAGGATGTGCTGTCACGCCAAAAACCTTTCCACAGGAACTGTCATTATCATACATTTTTGAAATGGCGTGAGCGTGAACGGTTACCGCTAAGATTTTTGTCTATGGGCTCTGATGTTCCGAGTACAATGGCATTATAAAATCATGTTCCATGTACGCATTATCATTAAATTCAGACACAATACTCATAAAGTCATAGCACAATTGCATTTTGAATGATTTTGAATTATTAACACGATATTTATTTAATAATGCACAGTATCTTTTAAAACACAAAAATCTCTGATCGACTATGCGTATTGCACCGCATGCACTGTTACTGAAAGCTTACTAAGTTTTAGGATACTGTACTTTGTAAAGAAAAATATTAGTCTGAACATTAATTGGATAACTATTGTGTAATTAAGAGTAACTCGGAACGCAGTCAATTGTTAAATGTTTGCCAGGGTTATGATAGAACTGTCTATAGAGAGTATATACACAGCCTCTGTAACATGTGTTTTAGGATATTAGTAGACCCGGCTCGAAGGACCATTTTGCCTGTATAATAAAATATACAAGTTTGAAAGCGTTGGAGACTATTATAGCTACCATTGCACAGCAGATATATTTTGCACTAAAAGAAACTTAGTATATACAGAAGAATTGAGGACCTCTTTTTGAAGTGTGTTTAGAAACAAATTGCGTCTAATCTAGATTAATTCGAGAGTACCTAATGAATTTTGTTTGTTGCAAAAGTTATTTAAAATTGATCAAAGACTAGATCCACTTACCATTAGTTGAGATCGTAAGTAAGAATTACGAACACGTCATAAAATATGTATTAAAAAGAAAAGCATGTTAAGGCAATGATACGATGAAAATGGTGTTGATTTTTTTTACTATCGTAGTTACACTGGCTATGGTATGGTTCACCTATAGGTGAATAGGTCCACTTACCATCAGGTGAACCCACTTTTCGTCCGCCCTTCAGTCTATAAAAGCAGTTAAATCTAAATTATGATTTATTATCGTTTGTGTATTTAAAACAATTTACCGCGATATTTGTAAAAAGAACAATAAAATTAAGAAGTTGTTTAAACAAAGAGAAATAATTTATACCTTTTATAAATATAGATTCGAACTGCGAATATAAAATATAATTGTGATTATTTTAAAAGGAAACAAAATTATTGGTTGAAAAACTGAAATATACAGGCATAAAGAAATACTTGTCAGGTTTAATTATTTACGTAGCACCTATTCAGTTCAGGGCATGGCTAGGATCCGTAGAACATAGATGTAAGTGGAAATACCACACGGATCGTTGATTCGCCGAATTTTGTACGGAAACTAGTGCACAAAACTCGCACAAAGAACAATCACAGTAGACTTTAAGTTTATTAGTTAAATTAAATTAGAATACAGAATAAAAATGAATTTGTAAATTGACAAAAGAAAAATTTTAATGTCATCCAGCGACTGGACATGTGTGCGTAAAACGCTTATTACTTCCAATTAAATCTTTGTTCCATGGTTCATCTTAGTCACTATTACATTTATTTGGTAACCGTTATTTTCCAGCAATAATGCGTTTATCTACACTCTTCTCTGTATGACAGTAATTGATGATTTGTCATTTCTGACATTTAGTATTTATTACGCGCCAAAAATATCAATAAAAATATTATCCTATGCACCCGTGTGGGCACATTGCAACCTGTAACATAAAGCAAAGCACTTTAATTTATTTGTCAATTACATGAATCATAGAACAGTACGTTAATTTAAAAATTATACTGTGAGAGAGAAATGTCACATAATAATATCGATATTGTGTTCTTACCATCTTTGTCTCACAAAAAAATTAGGCGCGTTGCATACATACACACTAATTCGACAATAATACGCTTTGATGAGACACTGATATGAACTGAATATTTTATTACATGTGAATAGATTATCGTATACAGTTTTAGATATCAGCCAAATACAACAACTTCAGAGGATAAAAATTCACTATAATAGTGCCGTATAAAATATAGTTGCCGATTGCTTGTGTTTGACACAAGGCTTTCTCGTTATTATGTTATGCATTAGTTATTTACATAGTAGGTGATGTTTAAATAAACATATAAAAGAATTAGGGATTTCCCTTTTAATACTCAAACTAGATATATTTACATAATGGAACATTTTCTTAATACATCTTGTATTAAAAAGTTACATGTATACATATACGGCAAAGTTATATAAATTAAAAAGATGCTAGTTCTGTAATATGTAGTTTTATTAAGTACTACAATAGGTATGATTTGGACCTGATAAATTAATATCAACCTTAAATTCTACTGGTGTGTTGCAATTTCATTTATTTTTGTAAACTGGCTCATTATTACGTTACCGTGATTAAAGAGATAGTTCATAGTATAAGTAAGTAAGAAGTTGTTGATAGTTTAAGAACAATAGTTACAAAATAGCTTTTCAAGAACAAGGAACCGTAAAAAATTAGTAATACGATTAGTTATATATGTATATTTTTCTTGTATACGGTTGAAAAATACAGGCCCTAAACTAGTATATAGAGAATTGCTGCTTATGTGCTAACAAAGTAAATGGTTTTTATATGAGTGCGTAGATTAAATTGCATTTATTTAAAATATTTACACATATTTAACTGAAATGGTATCGACAGCTCAAAAGGCTTTAAGAGAAGTTCCACAGCGGAACTACATTTCCATCTTGTCTTTCAAGCTAAATAATTGTTTTATAAGTTTATCGGTATGAGTACCGATCCAATACCGAACTGCGAACATCATAATATCTTATAGGCTTATTAGAGGATGATTATAGGTGAATGCGCTACAGTCACCACAATAAGCATAATATTTATATAGTATAAGGATCTTGATTGAGTAGCCTTCCAAGTACGTAAGTAGTAATATTTGTTATAAGTATTATAATTGCATAGTAAGTTTTTTACTGCGAACTACAGCTTATATTGTGATTTTACAGGACTGTCAAAGAAGAAAACTATGTTGCGTTTATCTGGTGCCTGCATCCTGCCTGGCAACGACCACCCAACGGCCGACCCAACCGCCGCAAACATACACCTACCGTTTCAAAGATTTCGATACAAGTATAACAGTATCGCTTGATCTAGTAATACTTATTGTTTCAATGTTTATCGTTCCCATCGGGTTTAGCTGAGCTGTAAGTGTATCTTGTTGAATTTGATCAAAGATTGTCAAATTTGTGAGACGTGTAACACCCTAAGCGTTGTTTCCAATTTTAATGTGGAATTATTAGTAGGTTACTTGTTTATTGCTGGTGGCCTCAGGCGTTCTTCACGCTTTGTGCAACCTTTTTTAAAGTTTTGCCGGAACTTTAACATCCGTTCTATCCGCCAGTAACGTTCGCGATAGTATAGAATTATTACTAGTAAGCTGTTGTGCAAAGTTTAATATTATTTTCTTAGTACTTTTAAATTTCAATGTTTTTATTCCCATTTGATACAATTCAAAGGTTGCATAAAGATGACGATGCCGTTTAAACAATATTTAGATAACAGTTATCCACGAATATAGGTGGTTCATACTTAATGTAGTTGATGCATACAATTATCTATATAATCGATTTTTCTGACCTTTCAAGTATCTGCTGCGGTCAGTTTTATATAAGGGTAACATCATGTTAAGTAAACCAGCGGGCTTAGACATGTATTCTTATCAAATTTTCAATAATGTTGGCTAAGCAAATGAATAGCTTCTGTTGTATCGTCGTCCAGAAATAAGATGTTATGTATCCTCAATCTTCAATACTCGTATAAAATATTGTCGATTCAACGTTTTCGCGGATTGTCGATGGACGTTGTAATTAAATAGGTAGTAGGGCATACCGAAGAATAAATATCTACAGTTATCTATTCTGTGAGTCTTATATCAGTATTCCGCGTTTCAAATTAGTATATTGAACGCATGTTGTATTGGCTAAGTGGTGATCCATATAGAGGTTTTGATCTTTGGCTACGTATGGTAGTCGCAGTGGGCCAGAGTGGCCGGAGGGCCGGAGCACTCGTCTAGCCTCCGGAAGCATATCGCGCCGTGTGCCGTCGCCGTAGCAATAATGATATTTGATTACAATTTGTAAAATTGTTTTAAAATTTCGAATGTGTGATAGTAGTTGCAGTTGTTGTTTAGTTAACTTTAACATTATTATATATTATAATAAATTAATTGTTATTGTGTGTAACGTTAATAATCTGTGAGAGTTTACGATGTAATAGTGATGCAGTCTTACTTACGGTTTTGTCGCTTTCGATCCAGCTCGTCGTCGGATGGCTGAAATATATTTACTTGTTATAATTTTAGTTTTCATAACTTTTAAGATGCCCTTCGTTGTACAGTAAAGTATAGTAGCCGTTTTAGCTAGGGTAAATTTTTTAATAAATTAAAAATACCTACTCACCGGAGTCTTCAGCGATAGGATGGATAGATGTCTATCGTGATTCTTTTGTGTTCGTATTTCATAATACGTCGTAGAATTATATCGCTCGACAATTGAAGCACCAACATATTAATATTAATTAGATTTTTCTTATAATATAATAATAATTAATATTTGCGAAGGGATTCAAATTGTAGTAATGGCATGTTGTTAAATTGTACGTTTACAAGTCGAGAGGAGATACCGGTGCGGTCGCGAGACCCGCTGCGCTCGTGAACTATCCCGTATGTAAGGACATAAAGCAATGTTAATTTTAACATTTATAGCGTAATTAGATTTTTATCTTTAAGAGTAGGTTTTCATCTAGTTGCCTTCGTAACGGTAGAGAAATTAGGTGATACCTTTTTCTCCGTAGCTTCATTATAAAGTGAGATCGGCAGCATGTTCCACTCGCCAGTCAATTGTCTAGCTTGCTTCGGCACGCCCTCATCGCGCCTTCTGTCTCGTGTGTGTGTACGCTACGAAGCGCTGACACTCGCTAGATGCGTCTTGAATCGTCTTATTTCTAGTGTAAGTATATTGTAAGTCTCGAAGCGAGGCTGCGTACCTGACACCAAGTAACATTAATGGTAGTTATTCGCAACGCGGCACCCGCCGGGATCACATTCGCACAACTCAAGGGCGGCGCGCGTACTCGCTATAAAATGTAAGTGTAGGCATTACCGACAACTAGTCAGCTTTCGATGATCTCTATATTATTCCGATAATATTAATATAATATTGCAGTTGTATTCTTCTGTTATTAGTATATCTATACTATAAGTAACGTTCTCGTGTTCAAATTGAATGTTCGTGGAGGCCGCGGTGCCGAGTTGCCGTCGACGCGCGCCGCCGCGGAGCGCTCGCCGCGATGTCGGCACCTTGTGCGTTCTAAAGTTTCAATCTTTGTCGTAACATAGATATTTTCATAATCAATAGCATGCATACTGTTAATGGATTGCTAATTTTGTATAAGTACACGATTAGTATAGTTTATATACTTATGTGTCAATTCTTATAGCGTTTTATTACATTAACAGTTAATAGATAGTAAGTGTTAACGTAAACCGAAATAATAGTGGAATTTATTAAGCTTATTATACCGTTTTTGTATTTTATTTAGTATTTGTGTTCAATCACCAGATATTTATTATAGGTTTGTTTTTTATTTTCATATGTAATATTTTAATTCAGTTATTTTGAAGCCAGTAGTGAAAGGGAATCGCATAACTTCATGTGTATACTTATCAAGCTTAATGAATTTATAGGACAACGAACATACAAATACTTATAAGTATTATTAACCTAGATGACAAATCAATTTGATATGAACATCTTCCCTTGATACTGGTTTAAGTCACTATGGTTCTTGACAAAAGTAATGTCTCTCTCGTTTGCAATGTTCAGTTACCCGTCGATTTATCTACTCTTAGTGTAATCTATATTGTAAAACTAATTTACGCAACATCGGAGCACCGTAAACACGGTGATGTCAAAATGTGATATTTGCAGTTGCATAAGTACAGCAACTTAGGAAACGTTATCACGCTTAACGTTTTCCGTGTGCGAGCGCCCTTAGGCCGGGCGCGAGGCGAGGGGCGCGACACCACGGATTGGTGCCGAGTAGCTTTCATATCGAATAACTCGGGCTAATATTTATGGTTTATCTGTAGAGTCGCTAGACTTTCGATTCGTAGTTTAATCTTCATAAAATTAACAGACATTTGTGCTTTGTTCTCTCGAAACTATTTGATGTTGCTTGCCATTGGATAAAGTGAAACATTGAAATGTTTTAAAATCTTGTCTATGAATTGTTTTAAAATCTTGTTACCTTACACAGACTAAAAGAATGGATGGTACAAATTGCTGAAATCGCGAGTGAAGCCAACTAGATGTCAAAATTTAACTCAAAAGTTTTGAATCACTGTTACTTATAATGTAATGTCTCGGAGTAATTTAAATTACCTACTGTAATTCGTTTTTCCATATCCACTCAGTTGAATGTTGTCCTCAATTTAGCCTTTATAGTTTCTTTGTTGGCTCACTCGTGTTACCTTATTCTGCCTCTCTTCTTTTAAAATCTTGAGCTGTTTTTATACATATTTAGTTAAAGTGTTGAAATAGATTAGAATGGTTCTACAAATTATTTCATTGTACGTATAATTATATATAAGTATTACAAAACATGTATTTAAAATCGTAATCCATTTTAATGACAAAATTCTTGTAATCTTCTTGTAAAGGAACACTGATTAAAAATACTATCATAAATTGTTGTTAAAATATTACATAACGAATTAACAGTGAGTTTCTGGACAACTTGTAAAATTCGAAATAGATTGGTTTTTTAGTCATATTCTGTATTGTAGGTTATCAATCTGAAATTCTCTCATAATTATAAAATAAACGGTGTTTTCTGCTGTAATTTGGTTTTTTATTTTACTTGTCCGTTTGAAATGAATTAAGTATCCGATATCTAAGTTTTACACTAGCCTCTGGCGCCAAAACACAAAATTTAAAATACCAGTTCAGCACTAATTTGGTCTATTTAATTTTTGGTTAAAATATTACATCATATTATAACATATAAATAAAAATAGAGTAGTTAAATTGTATTTCAGCCCATTGTATCGACAATGTGCTTTAAAATCAGACCGGATCTGATCTAGAAGTACATTAATATTAGCTAATGAAAATATGTACTATGATCGACAAAAGAACTGTGAAGCTATGTAATGTCCTCATTACAATCTGGAAGGGATCACATGCGGATGCCTGTTACCCTGTATTTATGACTGATTGTATACTTTTAAAAATCATGCCTACTGAAGAGAAAAGTAAACTATATTTATAAAAAACCTTAAATACTCTATTATTACCACGATCAGCTTAATTATGCTTTGGTTGTGAATTGTGAGCAAGTAATTAATCTAAAAACAATATTCAAGAATGTGTAATTTTACTAATTTGTTAAGAAATTTACGATTCAATACTAATGTGACAATTAAATTAAGACCGTCTCTAGCCTATGACATCGTTACTTTTGAATTATTAATAGGGTGCCTTCAGGCCCTTCGAATTTTAACTTTAAATGAAAAACAATAATTTGTTAGATTATTTATCTGTTCTGTTATTCTCATTTCGCGTAT
>DWPQ01001905.1:0-11384 GCA_018251795.1 Perichares adela | reverse complement strand
ACGCTACAATCAACAGGAGCAGAGCAGTGAAGGGAAATGTTGGGAAAACGGGAGAAGTTACTCCATTTTTTAAGCTTACGTCGCGTGTGCAACCTTAATGGTTAAAGCTACACAGAAATAACGGAAATGTTCTCCTTATTGTGACACACTCAAATTCACGCGGGCGAAGTCGCGGGCGCAACTAGTAAAAAATAAATGTTTATCCTGAAATAATTAATGACACCCCTAGAGCATTAAATGATATAAACTTATATTCCGGATATATATTCAATATATGGGTGTTAAAAAACAACAAACAAAGTAATGTACCACGTCAAAGCCATTCATAATATTCTATGACGTCATAACATAGCTATAAGAAAACTGCACACCATTTCAAAACTGAATAGATAACGGTGTTACATTTAATGCACACATAAGTCGTCCACGTAAATATTAACCCACGCTAAATCACTCCGCTAAATCAATCAAAATTTCGTTCCGGAAAAAATATTCATTGCGCATCATGCGCATCAAAAGGAATGCTTTTATTACGTGATTCCCATTCCGATATAGCATCACTGCAAACCTCGAGAGCTAAAGAAATAAGACCGTAAATCCTCTTGTAACGAGGAACAATCTAATTAGGAAAGACCAGATACATATGGAATGAAACGTCACTTTAAATTCTGAGCATGACTCCGAAGCCACTTCATTGTCTAACGGTTCGCATTGAGATTGTAAAGGTTAAGGAACCAGTTCTATACGAACGAAGAAAAAGCCACAATCAATTGCAGCATGCGAGCTATTCAAAAAACATGCACTACATTCTGTCCCATAAAATGTGAGTCAATTCCTGTAGTAATTAATCCATCCACTCACTGAACGTATCCATGTATAGAATTACATTGACATAATGAATAACTACTGCCCTTAAAAGTGTTGCCGGGTACACAGCTATGACGAAATTGCTTCACGTTCAATGTTTATATTTTAAAACAACGTGCCCAATCTACAAAGTTTTATGTCGTTTTGAATTGCGCAAGCGCATAATGTGATGTTGATGTTTTTAAACAAATACTGTGTAACTTTATTTATCCAATAGTAGACCCGGAAGACTTTGTACTGCTTGGAAAAGGTGTTTCTGTATATCGTAAAACAATGAAATTTCAGGAAAAAATAAAAAAGGGGAAACACGTAGCCTATTTTTATCCCAAATTTGAAGGCATTGGGATAAAAATAGTATTTCCAAATGAAATTTCATCACAATCTGTTCTGCGGTTTGGCCATGATCACGTCACAGACAGAGTTACTTTCGCACTTATAATATTACAATATAGTATAGAGTGTAGATTCACGTTTTAATTATTTTCTTTGAAATATTTCATACGTTATAACAGAGTTATTTATACGTGTTCAAATACAACAAGTGGGCAAATAAATATGGGCTTTGTAGGTATAAAGGTCAAGGAATCTATGAACAAGTCACGTACACCTAGAAAGAGCTCTGAATAACTTAGCTTATTAATCTACCATTGCGATCTAGATTTTTATCAGACATACCATACAATACGATACGAACGAAATTGGGTCAAATGATTGAAATTAAATTTATTCAATCGAAGTAAGTTTTTTCACTTCTCGAAAGTCAATTTATCCTAAGGTTCAGCAAATCCCTACGATGAGCAGGCACTAGAAGAAGCGGCAAGAAACTGCCAGGGAGGATATTTTCCTACTCATAGATACAGAGACCACTTATGACTATCTTATTATTATCCACGCTATACTTTCATTTATTTTTTTTATAACAAAATCATTCCCAGGCTTATGATGCAGTAAGTATACAAATTGCAATTGTGTGTTAATTGAACATTTATGATATAAAAAGTAAAGATTACTGCAATACTCGTGGCTGGAGAGAAAGAAAAACATTCTGAATGAACGTTATAAACTCAACAACATTTCACAATAGTCGACAACGCCTTTATATTGACAGACATTAAAGTGTGGCAAAACTTGTTCGTGTACTTATCTGTGTAATACTGGATAGGCCAATATAACTAACGAGTAGATATCAGAAACCATTTGTGTCCTGAATTTGGTTCAAAAAGTCTGGGCTTGATGGCAGTAATTTGTAGCAATGAGATGCTTTTGTACCAAATATAGGAGTTGCCACAGGTAACATAGCAAAAGAAGTCTGAAACAATTGAGTAGAAACAATTAGTAGAGAACAACCTATGCAGAATATTATAGAGATTAGTGTGCAGGACATACATTCAGCTGAAAACCACGCGTAGTGATAATGACTCACACTTCTAAAAATCATCCTTTTGATAATAATGACGCACCAATTCTCGAAATTCCCTAGGATCCTGCACATGTTTAAGACAATGTTTACATGAGATTATTTTCCCTGTCATATATTAAATTGTGATGATCTCAGCTCGGACAATTATAGTCATGCGGTGACGGCAATGACATCATGACCTTGCCTCATGATGATACGTGAAATGATTTAAAGACAGCTAATACAAGCTCTAAGTTAAACCTAATGTTTTGGTTATCGTCCTAACAACATTTATAGCTAAAAAGATCGTTAGATTGAACGTGGTTGAAGTTTGAGGGATTTCGTTCATCCTTGAGTCCAAGGCAACCTCAACTACACGAGGGCATCCTATAGAATCATGACGCTTTGACCCTCTTATTAGAGTTTACTGGACTCAGTACTTCTCAGTTTGATCTCGAAGGAGGTCTTTCATGCTGGTTTTCACTTGCTCTCGTAATTGGTTAACCACTCTGTTAAAAAATCAGCCGAGTAATGTTTCAACGAGTAACAAGTTTCATATTGGCCGATAAAGCATCGATGACGCATTTGGTGGTAACACCAATCGACTGTGACGACGTTTTTAAGCAGTGATGACCGCTTACCATAAAGCTCTGCTTATTTGTCGGTTCATAACATAAAAAATCTATTGCAACATTTTTATTGGTTTCGATAACGCTCATGAATATTTCCATATTAAACTGATTTCCTCATCATATTTAACTGTTTTCCTCAATAGAACCAAATTTTAATTTAACAATTTGCTCCGAACAACGATTTTCACATTTAAATTTAATTCACCGTTAGATCTTAAGACCGCGACTGAGAAATAGGTAACAGTACAAACATTTAAGCCAAAAGGTTGCAACCCGATATTCAAAAGTCAAAGCGCACGTTTGGTAATGTATTCGTAGAAAGGACAGTATAGAAACCTTGACATCAAGCAATCGATAAGCAACCAGACGAGTTGTGTAAGTATTGAACGATTGGATGCTGACTCTCAGTGTTATGAGTTAAGCCTATTAGTTACTCTCACTTCTGTTGTCTGCTGATCCGATTTAATGCGGTTAATAGATTGAATCAGACCAACTTTTCTAAACATATAATACAGTCGCAAGCAAGTTTATTTTCTGTTATCCGTGCCATATTAATTCAATGATTGAACCAAACTGGATGTAGTTTTCAAAGGCATGTTGATGATTTTAACATCCTCCATATTATTATTATCTTATTCATGTTTGTGCGTATTAAATCGCTAACACAGGTTCTTTGTAATATTAACGAAACTTTCACAGGGTAAAAGTTGTGAATTATTAATTTTATTCCAGTAGCTTTGTTATACAATCAATCATCATGAAGCGCCTGATGAAAACGAATAACAATATTTTAGTGCGTGTATAATTTTGAACGTAGGGATAATGTTTTTCGAAGCGAAACAAAAAGGGTTATTTGTAATATATCAATTTGTAGAATTAAAAACGTGGCATTTAATAAAAGTACACACTGCATGTTTCGCATCGAATTGTAAATTTATTTATTCTTACTCTTTTGTCGTACCTAAAGATCTTCCTGTAGGCATACGTACAAAAGTTTCACGACTATTATTTCTGTTTAAACATTTCCAACTATGCACGAGCATAAATCGCGCAGCTACCAAACGGCTTACATACAAAAGGCAAAAACTATTTGCGCCAAAGTCAAGCGGCCAAACGACATCCTTCCGGTGGACGTTGACAATTTTGCTGTTTCTCAAGTTTATAACTATATTGTACTGTCGCGTGCATTTGCACCTTTATCTACAATAGATTATCTAGCAGGGGCACAGAGTACATCACGTTGGGGCGAATTATATCCAACAAATTATGTGTATGGGGCAGATGCGTTAGAGGTATTAACGTTCCGATAATTATATGTATCGAAGAAACATAATTCGACGTGAAGGAATGATGGGTAGCACCCGATAGCCATAAAGATGGCTTTCCTTAGATAGAATACGGAGTAATAATTATTGCCAATTACCATCGACGTGCACTAGTTGGTTCTTTAATTATGTTACGAGTGTTTAATCGTTTTCAAAGTAGATTTTAAGGGAAATTGTTATAGAAAAATTGTTGTCGGCAAATGAAAAGAAGATAATAAACATGGGCTGCTTGAATGGAAAGAGGTGAAAGAGATAATTCTCAACCCGGTGAACCAATACTTGGAAGAATGTGCAGAGACATCATGCACAACTCTACGCCCTTAGAAAAGAACAGTCTGGAGTCTGAGCGGAGGGAAAAGAAGCAGTCTTTGTGGTGTCGAATCTTGGTCATTAAACACCGACAAAGTAAGAAATTAACAGGGTGTGTAAATGGTCACAGGTACCTTTGAACATCCATAACAAAAAAGAAATTCGACGCATGGCTGCTCATGAAGAAAGCAGTGAACCTTGTTAACTGACATTATAAATTTGAGGAGAATGGTAAATCTCCATCAATTTAATGGTAGACTCAATCATTACTGTACTATAACTATAATTTTGGTGAAGGAAACTAATTTAGCAAACTAGACAGATGTGCGAACAAATACGATGTCTGACTATTAATTTTAATTGAAAAGAAAACCTGAAATTGAATGTCATAGGTATCGTATGAGATGTTATCGATAAAATACGACCGTTTTTATTAGCAGTGATAGATAGATAATAATAGATAGATATGAATATGATAAATCATTGTAAATTATGGCATTAGCCAAGAAACTAGTATAAATGAATAAACTCCAGTTATGTAACGTAAAGACAACCCATAGTCATCAGTGGTGACGTTTCTCACAAGCTAATAATCGAAACCTAGGCACAATCTATCCATCCACCAGCCCTTTAAGGACCACTGTTGGATATAGGCCTCCCCTAACTTGCGGTACTCGGATACCCGCCGTCTTGTTAAGGTCATCAGTCCATCGTGTCCATACATATTAAACCATGAAAATTATAGCAAAACCCATAAAGCAAGCTTCCAATTTGCCAATCATAGTATTAATTGACGGATGATGCAGTGAAGGCCGCACTCTAGAGATTTCACATTTCCAATTAGAAAATAACGAGAAATGTTTCCACTGAGGTGTGGAATGAAACGTTTGGTAAAATTTCATTTTAATTTAGACCACGACTAACAGACTAATAACGAATGTGGGATGACAAACCTATTACGAAAGGATAACGAAAAATAAAGATTATTTTTTTTCATATTTACTATCCACGAACCAGGAGACCATTTAATAAATTCATGAATATTAAGTTATCTTTTGACAAATGTCAAAGTAAATGATCTGTGATCCTTCGAGCCAGGTTTAAATATAACGTATAAATGAGTTTTTTATGTTACACTAATTTTATATTATCAACTACATAATTATACATATATTTTGTTTTAAAAGTATCGTAAACATACTACGCTTGATTTTCTTCCAATTAGCTTATTTTTCTTTAATCTATGATAAAACTCTCGCAAGGTATGTCTGCCTTATTACTCTATTACGGGATCCTTTGCCTCGTCGGCGAGTGAGAGGGGTTTGCGATGGTGTTAATTATACGATTTTCTTTGAAATAAGTTAATAAATATTGGATAAGCTTCACCCCCCGAAACGGTCGTCATGTACTCAGGTTACTGATTACCATCATAACTCAGTATCTGGTTTTGTTTTAACTTGTTTTTATATACATATAACATAAAATTTCTGATAACATTAAACACCAAAAATATTTTAAAATCACGCGTGACTCTAAGTTCGTAAAATACAAATATTATGATTACGGACAAATATTAAAAAATGTGTTGATTGAAACTATATAACTAAACTAAAACAACTAATAAATCACAGGAAACCACTATTCCACGATTACACGTCAGTAAAATAATCGTTACAGCTCAGGTAAAAAACCGTACGTGGCAAACCATAATAGTATTATGAATCAACGTAGTCCTAACATTAGGTAATCGTAATAAGCAGATACGGATCTTGGCTAAGAACGTCCGCCGAACAGGCTCCCGTATTAATATTATCACATATCCGGCCCAACAGTGCTCGGCGGTAAGAATTTTTAATGCTACGCTTTAATTATTTTGGCTGGCGGCGGTCCGGTACCACTAAGTTCCATTCACATTAGAGATTTCATTTTTGCACACCGAGGCGCCTGACTGCTGAATTATTAACCCGAGTGCCGAAAACTGAAAATTGCCGAGATCATTGCGAGTAAAATTCACATGTAATAACTGGGCTGGTGTGCTGAGGGTTTCCGAAACCGTTTGTACATTATGGAGGGACCTAATTAACCGACCGACGTCGACTGATTAATAATGGACACACCGCCCGCTCGATACGTGTACTTCTCGCATTCTTAACGGCGGAATGAAACATGCAAATCTCTTTCGTCCGATGCTAATTAGTTTGGATTTGGATACTCTGTATGTACCTTATTTATATAATTAGACCGTGTAACGCTCATTTAATAATCATTTTCAACAAAATTATTACATATCTAACAAAGATAAGTAAGTACTCATTCAACAAGAATATATCATTTAGTAAGTCGTCATAAATTTATTGATCGTGATCAAATTCAGTTCTGTAAAATTTTACTTTGGCTCACAAGTATTTTTTACAAATTATACATAGAATAAAGAAGGAACCAGTAAAGATGGAGCAAAAGTAAAATTTCTGTCACTTAAAAAACTCCCACAACTGTCCTTTAGAAGAAAACTTTACGGATAAACTCAATTTTCGCGTTCTTCAATAGTTTTATACTTTTAGGTTGTACATAGTAAGGATTAGATCTCGAATTCAGGATCTACATAGGATCACAGGGTCCAAATTAATCGTATGTCCCATTGAGCTTAGCTTGTATACTTCTCAGTAAACAAATATTTTAACACATAAACCCAAAGTATCCTATGACAACTCCTTCAAAATAATACAAAAAAATTGTGCCTTATCCTTTGCAGCTTTTTTTTAACAGTAATTCATCTATCCTTGATATATAAAACGTTTAAACAAATAAAATAAAGCAAAAATTACTTCCTTACTCATCAGTATGAGCACCAAATAAAATGGTGCCCACTAAAAATTAAATTGCGCTTTATACGTGTAACGTTAACTATTTTATACGGTAATGAAGAATACAGTAATGATACGTTGGATTCAATTTTAACATTTAAGAATACAATTTGACCAAGAAAACACAATGCTAGCCAATATTATCCGACATGTTGCATGCTAATAACATTCCATCTTCCTAAAGGTAAAGAGCTACTGTACAAAGAAGTGTAGGAAAACAAAAGGTAATATGATTAGAAACGAATTACACACGGTGGGGTGTGCGCTGCGATAAGTCCAGCTCGGAGGACTAACTAACCGCGAGCCCCGCGTTGGGCGCCACTTTACCTTTGTTCGGCCACTTTCTTTGTATTTTGTTTCATTTCATGCAAAATTTAATTTCGTTTTCAAGACTCGCATGGAATGATATTACGCGCACCGGCCGCGACCGCCGCTTGTAATTTCATTGCTACTCCTCAAGTGTATGTGGACATCGGGCTTTTTCATCACATTCCCTTTCGGTCGGTGCGCGGGTGTTTTTCGTTTACTGCGGACACGTTTGTTCGGAATGAAACCGCAGGATTGCGGGATCGTTAATTGCTAAACGAAACCACCTGTGAAATTTCATTGGCGAAGTTTTACTTTGAGTTGCATATATATTTTATTTTCCTGTTAATGCAGCAATTAAATGCGCGAGCTTTCTGAATGCGGACGAAATTAATAAAGGCTGGATTTGCTGTAAGTTCGTCTATTTTAATATATAATAATTAAGGCTCCTCTTGGTAGCTCGTAATGATAGGACGCAAGCGATATTTCATTTGAAGAATGAATAAAGAGCAATGAGTTGTACGGTAAAATTAAAAATTAAATAGGAAGTACCACAATTACACCGACACTTATAAAGCGTGTCTTTTATATTCATTAAAGGAGCATTTGCTACGAAGCAGACGACCCTTCAAAAGGCGTATACAATTATTTCACCCAAAGAAGAACAACCCCGTTGATAAAATCTACAAAAATCGGGATCCAATAAAAGGAGCCTCTTACAAGCTTCACTGAATCCATCCTTAAGCTTGACGGGAACCCTTATTTGCCATCGATACTGGTAATAATCCACTATAAAGAACTTGTTGTACCATAGATTATAAGCAATTAAACATCTTATCTGGCTCATGTTACATAAAGATATCTCGCATTAAACGTGAAGTATACAACTAGAAATTAAGGTAATCAACGCCCCAGTATATGGCTTGTATATGCTTTCCTGGTAGTCTTCACAAGATGCAAGCGACAAAATCGTTCGACATCTCAGCCGGTCTTGGTTAGAAGAGTGACGAAATCTTAAAGGTGAAGGGATAAAAAGGGGAGTTTTGTGTGATCTGTTGGAAATCACTGCGGTTGACTCGATTAGAATACTTAAGAAACGTGGGAAGGAATTCTGCTTTGAGGTCTTTGGAAAAGAATATTTCTACGCAGTTAAAAGTACTTTTTTAAGTCTCTTAATTTCATAGAGATCAAAATAGCAACTAAGCATTTAATCAAAATCGTATGGGCAGGTCAGAGAAATCTATTATTGGTATTCATAATATATTGTAGAATTGAAAAACTATAACATTGGTTTACATTTAAATTGATTCACGTTTTATTTAAGACCTATGAATAATTTTTATATAGTAAAAAATATATTTTGATAGAAAAATAATTCGTGCACAAAAAATCGCGGTATATTTCTGTTGCCATTGATTACTCCTAGGTAAAATCGAATAACAACGGGTAGTTAGCCCAAAATTTATGGACACAGCTATGTAGCCAATACATATTGCGCCCCTCGCCAAGACTATTTGCACAATTCCGATGTCCAGCGCTCAAACAGCGCCTGAACAAACTAAATGTTTGCCTATTGGTCTCGCGCTACACACTTTTGGTGTATACGGTTTGTATTAAGACTGTAGCTATGAATTATTATTATTAATTAACAGTAGCATCAACCGTTATGTAAGTAATTAAAAATATAACATTAAATTCAAATTAAAAACTTGTCATTTATCCTGCACTTTACAAAGCTGACAATTCAAATTCTCCAAATTCAAAACACATATAATATCACAATCATGTAAAGTCTTTCAAATTTATTTCATAGACATATTATATTTACAGATATTTGCCGATACTATATTAAACGTATTTGCAGCTCGACTTCTTCGTTGTAAGCCGATGAAAACATTCTTACAGACACGACAATGTTGTGCCAACAGATACGAAGCTCATATATGCATCTTGTTATTATTTCCTTTCTCATCCATTATTTGCTCGAACCGATGTCCAGTAGTCAAACAGAGCCTGAACAAACTTTTAATGTTTGTTTACAGGCCTCTTAGCTACTTGCCGTGTCGATGAAATTAAGTAATTCTGTAAGACCACAAACACGCTTAATAATGAGCTTAGTGTAGGGAGATGCTCAATTCTGTCGAACTTATGTTTTTAATTTTTTTTCTTTTACATAACGTACATAATATGTTTGTAAATTTCCACAGTGGAAACCTAGTGGTACCTTAGTGTTTTGTACTGGACTCTTGTACGGGGGAATCCAAGTTCAAGTTATGGACGCACGTGTAAGTGTTTAAACTCATATGCATTTAAAAATATTCTTACTTACTTCAATGATGTTAGACATAGTGACGAGACCGGCACATTATACAGTAAATTTTTGAGGGTGTGTTAGATCTCGCATTAAACACTTTGCAAGCTTGATTGATTGATACCTAAATTACATATAGTGAGAATAGATCCGAGTCCAGCAGTAAGACGCTTGAGGGTATGATGCTGTTGCTTAAGAAACTGTGTGAGATTCTTTGTAGTATTTTACAATAAGCGTAAGTATTAGAAAGAAAGAAAGAAAGAAAAGAACATTTATTTCATAAGAAATCGCTGCAACAACATACATGCATACTGGAAAACATATTTGTGAATTTACAAATTTTAGCATTATTAGATTACTTGTTGTACTATATTTGATAATACTGCGGTCATGTTCCTTAGCGGGATAATGGGCTGCTGACAATGTTATTCATGAATTGAAACTTTCATAAGTTACCGTTACTACTTATTTTTATTCTATCGTCATCAATGTATGATACGGTTCTGTGTCATATGGATCAATTCTCAATATTTAGGTAAACTATGAATTCGTTTAAAGCTAAACCACTATTAGCAAACTGTGGAATGTAAATGCTTGTTTGTTTCCAAACCGATAGCCGGCACGCGCGCGGCACCCACAAGTCAATTCATCTACATCCGGGCATGGATTAGCCACAAATTGGTTTAAGGCGCCTCGGATCGCTCCCGACGCCTCCGGATCAATCCTCATTGGGACGTGTGAGCACTACGTGGAAGGAAAATAGTAGGATGGAGTGACAGATGTTTCTTTCGTTTAATGAAAGTCAAACACGGTATTATCATATGTTGTAACTGCAGTATTTTTAGTTGAATAGATTCAGTATCATCCAATCATTCTAGTCAGTCGTAAAAGCTGTTTCGTGACATGGTCTGCTTGCCGAGTACTGTGATACGTTGCTTACTGAGTATGCCTGAAATATGCCAGCACGAATCGCTTTTTTCAGGGCCCGAATTGGTTTTCGATGAAGTACAACGATTAAAATCAATATGTTTTCGTTCTGACTTGTTAAACTTAAAGTGCTTAAGTTATTTTCTACTACCTAGCAATTATAGACAATATTTTGATATTTCGACCGTAAATATTCAGTCTCTGTAAAGTCTAGTTTACCTTGATGTTTCTAGGTTCCAATGGCCGCATTCAAAAGACTACAAATCTTAAAAGAAAGCATCGTATACGTAATTTGTTAATTAGAAATTAATTATCACTTGCCTTTCGGTGAAGGAAAACATCGTGAGGAAACCTGCACACCTGAGAATTCATAATGTTCTTGAAGGTGTGTGAAGTCTGCCAACCCGCACTTGGCCAGCGTGGTAGACTATGGCCTTAAACCCT
>DWPQ01001904.1:0-11390 GCA_018251795.1 Perichares adela | reverse complement strand
TCTTGAAGACACTCACATTATAATCATACGGGAACACCGAGGTCGGCAACTTATTCCACTCCTTCGCGGTACGCATGTGTAGGCTTTTCAATTATAAAAAATCCGCGACCCATTATTGCTTGTTATCTGATTCACTATTTACATGGCTATTACTCTCTTATATGGATACCATACGGGTATGCTTAGGTTACACACTTGTCAAATAAAATAGCTCTTAACTATTTAAATGGTCTGCACATTAATGATTTCATTAGAATTATTGGTTCAGTTAACTAAGGAATAAATATTTGTTTAACCACAGAGCATAGGTCGTTTTAGTTCCAAATGCAAAGTTTTAATCCTGAGCAAGCGAAGGAATAATTGAATTCGGAATCTATAATAGAATCACGAGCGTACCAAGTGATTCTTAGTTAGACCCCTGAGCATAGTATGGGATTCAAACTCATAGGAAATAATATTGAAGCATACCACTATTTAATTGAAATTAAATCTTCAAATATCCTCACAAGCAATCTTAATTGCCGTCAATAAACATCAAATGTGGGCGTTAGTTAGACACTTTCGTACCATAAAAAGATGAAAGTAGTTATGGTTACGCATTGTATTACCATCTAACATCTTTATACATTAACTAAACAAATTGTATTTATTACGTAACATAATAATAATGACTTTCAAAGTAAATCTTTTGCGAACATTAATATGTGACTTGTGCGTACAAAAGTAACATGTGTTTGATTTCGCATTTACTCGTCGAATACACCTGTGTACACAATTATGCTTTGTTGTATGTAACAGTTCATAGTAAACCCACGAAGTGACGTTGTAAATTTATTGTTTTAGTGTCCTTGATGTTGTCACTATGATTGTCGTAGATATTTTATTAAATGTGTTTACAGTCTTTCTTAGCGCAATGTAAAATGGAGGTTTTTCTGTTGATTTGTATCCTACACGTGTATTATACGGAAATTGTAACCAATTCGAAGTAAATTATGTTATGTACTGGTGACTTCAACGTTTTAGCAGCCTACTGCAAGTCATGGGGTTCTTGTAATTAATATTTCCTTGTAATAGTATTCTTTTCTATGTTCTTCAAAACAGGGTTGTAACGGAGTTCTATCGGAACCTAATTCAAAATCGGAGTTACGAAATTTGGTACATCGGAGTCGGAACCGGAATCGGAGGCGGTATTGATGACAGAAAAGTGTTAGAGCAGGCCTAATAAAATAAAATATAACAGATCTACAAACTTATGTTAACCTCTATCTTCAACCTCCGATTCAGATGTTTCGGAACCGAAGATCGGAACCGGAGGTACAATATCAATCGGAGCTTCCGACGTATCGGAATCAAAGCTCCGTAACATCCCTACTCCAAACGAGGGTTGGGCGAAGCGTAACTGAGCCCCTAGACCAAAATCTTAGCGGTAACCGTTCACGCTCACGCTATTTTAAAAATTTATGGTAATGACAGTTCCTGCGGAAAGATTGTGTTGTCACGCCAAAACCCCTTTCCGCAGGGCCTTTCATTATCATACATTTTTAAAATAGCGTGAGCGTGAACGGTTACTGCTAAGATTTTTGTCTAGGGGCTCTGGTACACAAAGTGACCTCCGATAAGGCTATACTACTACTATTAAGTGGTCACAATCGCGGCCGTCAGCTTAACGTGCGCGGCAAAGCACGAAAGCGCTCATGACATTTTACAACTAGCGGTCATAATTGCTGGGACAATTTTTACAACAACAATGATAACTACATACTATCATGCCGCGCTAATAATGACAATACTCGAATAGAATCCATTAATTGCACGATTATGATTATAAGTACACACCTAATCGTTTAATTGGCGAAGTGCTGCTTATAATGTCATTCGGATTTAGCTCGCGGCGTTCCTTACGTGTCATGTATTTTATTCGGACGTACCTATTCATTTCGAGAGTTGAATATAGTGTTACCGGAATTGATAGGTTACATTTTGCACGGTGTCGTTTATAATGTTATCGTGTACTTAATTTTGTCGTGTAACGTTCTGTGTGAACTCATTGTGCTGATCGAGGCGGGGTCAGTTAGCTCTCGATATGTACCCGTAATTGTGTTGTGTTTTGTCCGTCCGTGCGTTACGTACTTCCGCCGTGTGAAAGCAGCTTTCTCTTTATAAAATAGATCAATTTTGACCGACAGAGGTCAAAGGGTCTGTATTTATCATCGGTTCAATTACATTGATTTAAATGCTAAGGTCAGTTAGAATTGCACATGTCAGAATGTAGTCACGATTTCATGTTATAAATTACTCATGTCCCCTACCTCTTTAGAATTCATTAACTGCATCCTGGTTTTAATGTCTTTTGGTGAATGTGGAATCAAAACACGCGTCTTAGTATGTTAAAAAATATATTAACTATTATTACAAAACGTAAAAGTATGCTCAAACTTGAATCGTACTCGCGATGTATTTTTTTGTTATTTTTCAAGATCCTTGATATCGTCATTTATAATCATGTCTCAGACATATCTCAGTAGGTACAGAGCTATACACAATTACTATTAATGTTAACAGCAGACATGCACCACCTGATGGTAAAAGTGCAAAGGTCACCACCTTCTTGGACAGCAGCAACAAGAATGCGTTACAAATACATTGCAGGGTAAAAAATAAAACAACATTGAGCTCGCCAATACTGTAACCGAGAGTTAATACGTAGAAGTAAAAAATTACATGCTTATGTGTATCTGTGATACCTATTTAAATACATACCTAAATGATTTTGAATGTGAAAAAATGAATTTAAATTCATGACGGTTCTATTTTAGTAAAACTTTATCACCAGAACCTAATATCGGCGGTATCAAACTGAGCGATGCATAACCCACCGACCTCCAATAGGAGGTCAAGAATATAAATATTAATTCATAACAAAATGAATAGTAAAGTACACGTACAATACTCATTAATTCCCTTGCGATCCTTACAATTACGAAACTTAATTCACAATGGTAGAAACAAGTCCCCTTTGAGATGAGTTGAATAAATAAAGCAGTACTATTCAGAAACGGTGTCAAGTGATAATGAGAATTGTCAGTTACGTCACGTCTGTGAAGATATGAATTTTTAATATTTTACCACTTAATCTGACTACTGTTACTTTTAAGTTTTTGTAAATACCATAAAGTTTGCGTGTTACACGCACAGTTAATATACACATACTGTACAATTGGTAGTATAAGTATTATTCTAAAAAGTTATTCATGGTAATGGATATAAAAACAAATGAACTACAATGTACTCTAGTTAACCTGCCTGCTAGGCTGTTCTTCTGTAACTGTCCCACTGGCTATCGGACCACAGTCTCCTCTCACATTAAGAAGGTTTAAGGCCATAGCCCATCACGCTGGCCAAGTGCTGGTTTGCAGATTTAACACGGTTTCTTTACGATGTTTTCCTTCACCGAAGCAAGTGATAATTATTTTCTAATACGAACATAACTTTTACAAAATTAGTAGTGCCGGATTCGAACCCACGACCTCCCGGACGGGCGACCAACGTAAAAACCACTAGGCTGTCACTGCTATATACGGGAGAAAAAATTGTTAATCCGTACGAAACTAACTCAAATGTTCGTGTTTTAAGTCCATATTGCTTCGATTTGCATAGAGCTGCGGAGGGTGGTTTGAGAATTTGCGACTTGTGTCTAAACGCGATACGGAACAATCATACTTTCACGGTCCTTTATATTGATACTTGATACTATTTACGTTTATAACATGTTTTGAGGAGTTACCTCTGTCGTTTTCTTTCCTCAACGATGTTTTTGGATCTGTATCAGAACTAATATGACGTGCATAACTGTCAAAGTACTCTTACCGTTAAATGGGTTTAAATTAGATTCTTGAATAGTCTTGAGATTTAAGTATCGATGTTTACAACCAAACCTGTGAAGCCTTTGCGTTAAACCTTAGTATAAACAGAAATTGAGGCATTGTAAGAGGATAATTACAAACCAGTCATGACAATTTTCAGTCAACTTTATCTGGCAAATGATTTGTATGACAATGAACATCAATGCGAAAATGTCATTTTTTTGTATGCTGCTTTTGCTTTGTAAAATACAGTTTTATTAACATATGAATTTTAACGCGATTTTAGAATTAAGAGATGCTTCAAAATTATTTTAAAGGCGATGTAAGTTTGAGTACCGATAATTGATGACTACAAAAAATAGTGTTGTTGTATGTTAGCGTGCAATAAAGAGCTTTTGTATTAATTATATTGTAACTGACCTCGCCGCCATCCTGCTGCGCGGTGCACTTGCTGATGTTGAGGGTGCCGGAGATGAAGTCGTTCTGCACGTCCACTATCAGGAAGGCGCTCACCGGCCGCACGATCTGTCAGACAAACTTCTCCTCATCATCACAATTTCTAAGTGTTCCACTATCGGATCTATGTGTGTCTTCCTTATCAACCTTCCATACCTTACTAACCTCCTTTCAGATTGAAGTCTGAAATGGTTTTATGTGTTTTGATGGCAGTGTCCGGAAAGCTAGTGATATGTGGATAGCTATTATGGACAGTTATTATAGACATCCACTCCGTAGGTGGCGGTTACCATGAACAACAAGCAGATCGACCGCATCCTATTCAGCCCTAAAGTGTTGGTGATTATTGATGTTTATGGGCGACACGCCCAGTCAATCAGAGCTTCAATATAAGTTGGTCTTTGAGGACTACACAAGTTCTATGTTCAACGTACCACTTTGATCCAATGGTTCCAGCAGAAAGTAAACTCCTCCTTATCAATAAACCCATCTCCATTCTTATCAAACACTTGGAACACGTGGCGGGCGCGCTCCTCGGGAAGAGGATAGATGTGCCCCTTGTCGTTCCGGAACAACGCTTTGCAGATGAGCCGGAACTCGTCCAAGTTCAGCTTGCCGTCCCTAAGGATAATAATGAATAAGCTGAACTGTTATTGGTGATGGCGCATATTTATGGAAGCTGCAAATGTCCTTAGGGCATAAGAGTCTATCCTGTTTATTTTCGATGGAGATTTCGCTGTTGGCGAGCTTAGAATGTTCCGCCAAAGAAGGACTCAAACTAGCGAAGATGTGAACCCGCTTTAAAAAAAAGGGGTTGCGAGCAGTATAATGGCGCCCCATTTGGGGGTATTAGACCCACACTATCCATCCTAGACGCCAACTATGATTACTCGTGGTACACCATGCTAAACTACGAGGCAATTTAATTCATGAAACGTTTTTTACGTATTCTGGATGCAATGAGTCAGTGATCGGCTGGTCCATCTTTACTGCTCTCTTGTCGGGCCACGTGTTGGTGATGCTTAAAGGGCATCCACGGGCGGTGACCACCAATTACCATCATATGGCGCATCTGTGTTTCTGCCGGCTGTTGACGTAAAATGGTGCAAATATATTTGTCATCTAGAAATCCTACACTAGAAATACAGATCCAGTAAGTCTTATAGCAGTTTAACGCAAATATAACATATTTACGTATAAGCCCCAGCATTCGCTGTAAATGTTAACCTTTGCAATTTAACACAGAAGGCGAACTATTGAGGGAAATAACCGCCCATTCATAAAAACATATGTGTTCATATTACTACAGTGTATTGTGTCATCAGAAAACCATTTGCACTTTAAGTGGTTTTTTACATACCAATACATATTGTTTTTTTATGCAATAGTTGTAACAAATGTGAATGGTTGAAATTTAGTGTTAAGAGGTGGATATTTATAATCATTGTACAATATACATTGAACATTAGTCTTCTCTCTATATATACAAAAATGCATGTTTGTCTGTACTTCCTTTGTAGAATTGAAAACTATGCATTTGATCATGTGATAAATCTTTAGCAAATTGTTGTGTGTGAGCCCAGAAAGGTACCACTTTGAGTAGGTATGACCAATTTTCATCAGATGATACTACTGTCATTCCAATAAATTTCATAATATATGGTAAAACAAATTTATAAGTATGTTATACTATGATCCATCCATGTATTTTTTTTATCTAGGTAAATATGTAATTAATTATGCATTCTTTTAAAATGTCTGTCCATCTGTTGAAACCATTATAGGAATGTTTATTTGGTATGATTGTAAATAATATTATGGGACATTTCAGAAAAAAAATCACACAGAAGTGTATATATGGTAAATAATATATTCTTTTTCTATAGAGAATAACTATATGTCTACAAAATTATTAAGGAAAACCCGAAATAAAACTGTACACAAAGTTCAGTATTGAACTTTATTCTACAGGAAAACCTACATTGACAATGGTTGAAGTAAATAATTGAAAAGAAGCCATAAAGGCAATATTGAGGAAGATTTCCAGAAATCTGGAATGAACTTTTTTTTTTCATTGAAAAATCTAACATCATATACCTAAATCATATTGATTTGATCAATATTCTAATATACAGAGGAAACAGTGTCAAGCTTGAGGGGTTTTGGAATTAATTTTAAATGATACAGTAATATGTAGAGATTCCAAAGTGATTATTTGATATCTGCATATTTTTGCTCTGTCTTGACTGCCTTTTAAACTTTGATATGAATATCCCTGGTTTTTTAAGTTTATTTAAATATTTTTTTAATAAATGTAATGAGTATTTAAATTTAAAAAAAATTTTTTGGAATGAACTTTGTAAAGATACTACTTAATTAAGTTAAAACTGTACTTAAAATGTGTAACTGGTACATGTCACTTAATTAAATGCATTTAACTTAAATTTTATGAGATATATTGGCAATGAGGTAGGACCAAAAGCTTTAAAGTAATTTAATAATTACTTGATCTACTCCCCCATATAACTGAAGAAGTTTTTATTACCATTTATAATGAATAATAAAAAATTTATAACAAAATATAAAATAATGAGAATAAAGCATTTAATCAAATAAGATAAGAATGACAATGGTTTTTGGATAATAAAAAATAAAGTCTAATTTGAATTACTCAAACTAGACACCCTTCTCCAGTGGATATAGGTAAAGGACCCAGTGTAAAATAAATATGTTTCTACTTATGATTTTGATTGCAGAATTTCTTCGCATCACTTTTTAACTTCCAAAACAATTTTCCTTTAATCAAACTTAATTAAAAAGTCGATGAAACAGATAATAGTAGACGTAAAGTTTTTATTTTAAATGAATTTACATAACTTTGGTATTATAAAGAAAGTACTTTACGTACCCATCTTTGTCGAAGGTTTCGTAGCACGCGTCCATATCGAACAAACAATCTGTGTAAACTGGGGAGCCGTTGGCAACTTCCGACATCGTAGGTTGGATCGAAATGAGCCTCCCGCCACCCAAATCAACCCTATTTATATGGCAAGCGAGCATCATGAAGTCAGTACTTAACTAGGTTCAAAACTCAAACGGAACGCCGAACAACCATACTACACTCAAAAAGAAAATCACTGAAATCGACTCCACTTATTCAAGGGTTCTAGAAATGCACTTTTATTTCAAGTTTTCATTGAAAAACATAATAGTATCCTCCAGTAATAAACAAGCCGAATTACCGAACTACTCCATAACAGAAACGTCACTGTCATCAGTCACATTAGGCATTAGGTCTAATCAAATAACTGTCACACATCAAGACCGTAAAAACTGTCGGGAAATAATATAATGTGATATTACTGCAAGCATCAAAGAACTCTGATTTCCAAACTTTTGTAAATTACTTTCATGAGTTTTTAATACAATACTTTGTTCTTTAGATACATATATTGGAGACCTTTTCCTAGTTAGTTTGTCATTCTGGATTCTTAAACTTAACAAATAACTAGTCTGTGCGTCAAGCGATTGCTAAGCTGTTATTTAGTCTGTGGTTACACAGTATTCTATCTATTCTTTGTGCTGTATTAAATTCGTTGTGCAGTTGAATTCGTGTTATTTCCTAATTTGTTTTATTGCTGGGCTGATAAAAAATAGCTGTTTACTCATACTTAATCAAAAACAGACAGAAGTATTCTGCCGGTTATTTTATGTACAACGTCTAGGGTAGCGTGTGTTGAACACCAAAAATGATTCCCGGCGAAATGGTAATCGAAAAAGTGCATGGGTTGCAATGCACAGGTATATCTCTTGGCGACAGATTTGCGCTAATAATGGCAGAACACCGCGCACGAGTTTTACGGATCCGCCGAAGGGCTGCTTACAACAATCAGAATATGCCAGTCCGGTGGCTTCAGTCTAACATGAGACAAACGCCACAGCGGGAACTAAGAATCTTTCACCAGCCTTGGGTAAGACCAACATTTTTTTTCTACATACCTCCGATAACCCGCTTTTCTACCTTATCAAGTAGCATATTATGCTGATGCCATATTTCTGACATAAGGGTGAATGCATGAAACATTAATATCTGCAAATTAAAACAGCTTGACTTGGTTGTAAATCAACATTTCGTCGATAATAGTAACTGATATTCCCCAATTTTTGACAATTTCACCAATATATCAATATCCTGCTGTGATGTTGTTTAATACCTTTTGAACTGGCATGGGTGAAATATTGGTGAGGGCATCTCAAAAGAATCTCAACATTAGTTTCTGACTTAGTGATTATTTGAACTCAAGTTTGAAAAACCAGCTGAATAGTTGGACAACAAATAATAAAATTATAGATAGAAAAACCAAAATTTTATGTGTTTATGTGTATTGAATAAATAGCCATTTTATATAATTAACAAGAATATAATGATGTTCTCTTTGATTTCTAAGCAAGGATGCTGTTTTAATGTTAAATTGTTTCCTGTAACAAATCCCTTTGATTTTTCCAGCAGCAACCAATGAGACAACGTGTTGGGATGCCAGCATTGAGGCGGTTTGGCAGCGACGGTAATTTACCAGGTCTGAAGAGATCCAACAGCTTTGGTAACTTGAATCAGTTCAGGAACAGGATCCCTTGGAGACAATCTAATGGCAACTTAAGGTCAGTACTTAAAATTCAGTTTTAGTCAAAAAGGTTGTAGAGAGCTTTCATTCTAAAAGTGCATGCGCCTCCACCAAATTCATGTCATCATCATCAAATTGTTTCAATGTGTAAAAGACAATAATTTCTGTTCTATTTAACTTGTGTGCGTGCAGCAATTTTATAGTAAACTCGATTGATTAACGCACTTAAAGGCCAACTAGTTGCTAGACTGGTTTAAATTAGTTTATGTGAGGGTAAAGACAACGGAGGGGCGTGATCTCTACCAGAGTCCCTATACAAAAGCTTAACGGTTAGTGTTCATGCTACTCAACACTTTAAAAATGTATGGTTATGATAGTCCCTGCGGAAAGGTGATGTGCTGTCACACCAAAAACCTTTTTCCAGCTTATTGTCAATTCCATACATCTTTTGATGTTGTAGTGTGAACAATAACCGCTAGGTTTTTTGTCTAGGGGCCTTGTATTATGTTGATAACTGGTGAAAGTTGCCTGGACTATACCATTCATGTATCCTTATGATATTTGTACATGATGTTGAGTTATTTGTACTGGCATAGAGGCCTACTCCCGACCCTTTTGAGTTTAGTTAGATCAAGTTTGTTTCGATTCTGTCTTTATTCTGTTCTCTTAAAAAACTGACCTAATGCAGTGGTCCAACTTGGAACTAAAATTACTATGGATTTTTAGATATTTTTTTTTATGATGCTTCTCTATTTTATGAAACTTTAAACATACTCTTGTCACACTTCACTTTGATGTCATCAACCAGATACCCCATATAGTTGGTAATGTATGAGGTCAACTCGAGTGGGTCAAATGATTGGAATCTATACCCAGTTCAAATCATGATCAAGATTTAAACATAAATAAAAACATTATCAGGACTAGGCCCTAGTTAGCTACAGATCTGTTTAAAGTTCATCATTGAAATGTTTTGAGCTGGAAGCTCTTCAGTACTAGAAGACTCAGTTAAGAAGTGGGTTTAGTGTTATCTTGGTTGCAGTTGGGCTAAACGGTAGGGACCACTTGCTATCACATAGTTAGTCTTTATGTTTGAAAGTTTTTATAATAAGAAGTAAGGATAGTTATTAAATCATATGTTTACAGCCGGTCTGGTTCAGCTACCGATCTCTCGCAGGCGTCATGGCACGGCGACGGGAACTACGGACGTGGTAGAAGAATGGGTCCACTCAGAGGGAGGATGAGGTGAGTATTCCAATTTCAACCTATTAGCAGATACTTAGGACAAGGGTCACCGTACTAATTAGGTCCAGAGACTTAACCATTACAGTATGATAGTTTCTAAAGGGATTAATGTGAGAAGGAAAATATACTCCCTGGTAGTTTTTTGCCGCTCCTTCTTCCAGGGGCTATTCATTTGGATTTGCTGATATAATGACGTAAATTGTTTATAGAAAAGTGTTTGGAATAAAGACTGAATAAAATTTAATTTCCGTACACATGTAATTAAGGAGATGTTGTTATCCGCAGAGGGCGCGGTCGGAAGCAGCAAGTCGGACAACTCCGGCAGCAGAACGGACGGGCGGCATCGATTCCGGCGAGGGGTGCGGCGCGCTCCAGGGGGCGGGGAAGAGGTGAGGGTTAACTAATATATCTTTAACTAGTTAATGACAAAAACGTTTACGAATAATTAATTCTGTATCTAGTTCCCACAGGGTAGGACTACACATATGTGTATTGGTTAAAGAATGTGCTGATGAGTTTCTTTCGTCGTTTCTTCTCATCCATGATAAATCACCTTTCAGAAACGGTATTAGTATTTTGCCGCGTGGTTTCTTCAGATGGACTTTAGGCAAGTGGAGATCCACTGACTTCCAAACTGTGGGTTCTGCAGAATCCTCACAGTTGGTGCGAACACGGAATAGTAACTTCACTGCAGTAGGCACTTCTGACTAGTGTATTTTTGTAATAGCGATACGAATTTGATGTGTACGCGACGGCGGTTTTACTTGAGACTCGTAACTGTAGGCAAACAGCGCAATCTGTTTGGCAGTCAGAGTAACAAAAACAACTCTTGTAATGGACCTAAGTAGGTCCTAGTAGCCAAATTTTGTCAAAAATAGCTTTTTCTGAAAACTGTCAATGTATTTTGCACACATGACAGGTTTGAAAAAAAGCCATTTTTGACAAAAAAAAATTGTTCTGTAAGTTTTTTGGTTATTTCTAAAAGAATCATTCATCAAATTAATCAATGTTATTTCTCTGGATTTAAATAATGCACTAATAAGTTATAAAAAATCAACATATTTATTAAACTCCGAGTCGTGGGGCAAAATGGACCACTCGGAAAAGGGACCGCGGATCATTTGGCATTTTGATTTAATTTATTATTTTTCTTTGGTCAAAAGGGACCACTCATAAGTACATACTAATATTCTATTGTTCGCTG
>DWPQ01001903.1:0-11390 GCA_018251795.1 Perichares adela | reverse complement strand
GTTCAAGCTCACGCCATTTTAAAAATGTATAGAAATGACAGTCCCTGCGGAAAGGTTTTTGGCGTGACAGCACATCATCTTTCCGCAGGGACTGTCATTACCTTACTTTTTTTACATAGCGTGAGCGTGAACGGTTACCGCTAAGATTTTTGTCTAGGGGCTACGTGCCGGCAACTGTACAGGAGTGGAAAAAGTCGACATCGGTGTTCCCGTTCGCTTGTAACATAAGCGTTTTCAAAACTAGAGTGAATAGGCTAATAAACTGTAAGCCTTGACTAGGTTTACAGTTTATTAGCCTATCATTTACCTTATTAGAAAGAGAGCACAGTAGGTATGGTATAATGACTGCTTACTTTACATTTATGGTGTATTTACCTGAGGAAGAACTTCCTCTCGGCGGCAAGAGCGGCCGAGATATCCTTGCGGCCATCGATATCCTTCTGCGATCGGTTCACAACACCGATGTACCCGCGCCGCAGTGGCAGGAGTTTGTTCTCGAGCACATCTCGAGCGTCAGTGCCTTCGTCCATCAAATCTAACTTTGTGATTACACCGATTGTGCGCAGACCTGCACAATGAATTCAAGCACTTAACTCAAAATAATTAACTCATTAATCTCAGTGATTTTATGTTAATACATTTGCAAGATCATTATTATGGAAAGGAACGGCAAAATAAAAGGCATTTTATCACTTATACATTGTATCCAATCTATATATCTATTAGTATCAGGAGTTTTGTTTCCTGGGTCATCCGTAATTACTCCTATCAAAAGGACATTTACAATAGTTTTAGTTTGACTAAACGTCTAAACAATACAAGTTATATAACTTAAACTAGCTGTACCAGCGGCTCTACCCGCGTGGAAATCTCATACCCCGCAGGGAGTCGAAGATAAAAGTAGTTAAGTTACGCCATGCATCAGCTATCTTCCAGTGAAACCGTTCCAGAGATTAGCCGGAACAAACAGAAAGATAGACAGACAAAAATTATAAAAAAAAAATGGTATATGTATCGTGTATACATATGTGTTTGGAAAAAGCGGTTATTTTAATAATACAAACAGACACTCCAATTAGTATAGAGATAATACAAACCTTGAGGGTCCACTTCTTTGGCAAGTTTGAGGGCATCGCTGTTCGCCAAGTCCGTGTTGGCGGGTGTAACAGCGAGAATGAGACAGGACTCACGCCGGATAAACTGGAAGATCATGGCTTTGATCTGCTGTTCGATGTCAATCGGCTGGTCGCCGATAGGCACCTTCGTAAGCCCCGGCAAGTCGATCAGCGTCAAGTTGAGCACTAACCAAAACCATAACCCAGCTTTAGTACTTGAAATTATTAAGGATTATCCTCTTCGTTGCAATAAGCGCGGTTCCGACAAGAGACAATGGACTATTGTTATAAAAATCGTAGCATACGAGCGGTTAAGAAATAATACTATTTCATCGCATCATTACATCCCTTAACTGTCTCATTGCTAAGGGTAAAGGCTAAGGTCTCCTCTCACAATGTGAGCAATATAGGCCAAAATGCAAATCGGTAAACTTCGAAAACTCTCTGGTAAGCAGGTTTCCTCACGATGTTTTTTCCCTGTATCAAGTGATAATTAATTTCTAATAGACACATAACTTTAAAGATTGCGTGCATGCCGAATTGAACCTAAGCCTCCCCATGCCGCAGACTGAAATAAAAACCACTTGGCTATCACCGTTTATGTTATACCTAAGTAGTTATATCATAATAATGAATAGAATAAAAAATAATAAAAAAAGATATATTTCAAATTTATATAAAAAAAATTTAAAGTGGCATGGACAAAATAGATCGTCGACGTATCCAAAGCCTTTACCTGCAACATTAGACAACTAGCAATAACTTATAATATTTGTGCAATGAAAGATATTAAAATATCTAAGCTTAGAGTTGTATGTATGTAATCAACATTATTTTATCGAATACTTATCCTTAAGAAACATGCATTTATTTCTAGAGCAATTTTAACCTCTTGGTATATTTAATTCTTCCCTATAACTAGCGGTAGATTAAAAAACCAACCTGTATATTTTAAAATATTTATGCCATAAAAGATAAGAAATTATCAAAGCAAAATAAAGTTAACGTGTTTGATTAGCCACAAATCAAATCTTTTACGTTTCACGGCATAAATCCGATTACTTTTTTGCAACTTCGACCTCGCGAAAATAATATTGTGTGAATGTAGTTCGTGTATCGAGTTACTTAAAATAACCTAAATTAATCCCGATCAATTTATCTTGGCGATTACGCATAATACAATGATTTGAAAAGAAGCTCGTTTAGTGTGTTAATTTGATTGCCGCGATAAAAAAATAAACTGACTGACACACTGTTAACAGTAAACAAATGAATCAAAGTGATAATCCGTAATCGATAAGATAAAAAAATATCGAATAGCGAATAATAATATCTTCCAACGTTAATAGTCTCTGGTTTTAACAGAGCTTGGTTTTAGGCGCTTTATGTAAGACACCCCAACACAGTAGAGTACTGAATGGACAACTAGGTCATTGTCGACACTCGACCCAAGCACTGCATACTAATGTATCGTATAAACCTCTTGCAATCTCATTACGAACAGATATTAATCATTCCAGCGGGTTGTAAACATCGAGGTTACTCTTTCTTTCATTTCCACTTACTCATTTTCACAATACAACACATTTTCACATGGATATCATTAACGAATGTTAACTTTTATTACATTTTATAAATATGCATGTACTATACATGTAATATACATGACCCCGCAAACGTTATTTTGCCATATTAAAAAAGAATTGTAGATAATATTTTGGAATTAAAGATCGGTGGTTGCTAATAGAAGGGTGATGAAAATTAAAGGTTGTGTGTATCTTTTAATAATATGCAATTTCGCTTCTTTGTGCGAAGTATGTAAAAAACGCCATCGTACTTTGCTTCATTTTGATAATAATAATAATAGACAACACTGTATTAAATGCCTTATATAATGTTTTTTGTATGGTAACTAACACTGTCACACGAGACATACAAATGTATAGATTTATTCGTCAAATATGTGTATTAGACGAAAAGCCAAGATGCACATTTCGAGATTATAGAATTACCCAATTAAGAGATGTTTTAATGTGTGTAGAGTAATTTATAAAGTACAGATTAACTAGAAAATGGGGTTCACCGTTCACTGTTTACCGTATATAATGGACTAAGATCATTTTTTCCACCGAATAGGACATGACATGGATCGCTCTCCATGCAAATTCGGCCCTATAACGATCCCGCGTGGCGATCTAATTCACCATTACAGTTTCACAGTAGTCCACTGCCTTCCAAGAACCCTACTATTACGAGCGGAGAAATATCTATAGCTAGCTGTTCGACCAGGACGCGCCCTGGCTGACAAAGCTGCGGCTCTCGGACTCCCATTCCGGATACAAGCGCGAGAGCATTATCGATACAAGAGAATGCAAGTGTAAACAGCCGATAAGTTTATTGATATTGACATAACATTGCGAAAAAATCCTTTACAATGATTTGATCGATTGCGATTTAATCGATTCCATAATGGAATTATTTGTAATTATACGATCGTAATATTTGTTTAATGTAATACAGCCTTACATTAGTCAATAAGACCCATTCGTTCTAAATTAGTAATACACACCTGGAGAAAATCTACGGCGTGATACTATGACATAGGTCTGGGGTCACTAGGATCATTCTAATTGAAACTTACAAGGCGCAGCGCTTCATAGATTTATTCCAATTAATAAGGTAGTTGCAATCCAAATGATGCCTACTACTCCTAATATATTATTGCTACATATTATTGCTCCTAATATATTATTTTAATACATGGGATGGTCATAAGATGCTATCTGACAAATTGTATGAACATTTTTAAATATGACTCCATTTAACCAAATCTGCGTCATGCTTGAAATGTCAACAATGACTTGTTTCACATCTTGGGAACATTTAGATATACTTTTGTCTACGTTAACAAATACATAATACATTATAATTTACATACAAGCAAACTTAAATGTTTTTGCATAAACGTATCATTAAAAGCAAAAACTATTTTGCATTTTAACATTCGAATCGAACTTAATAGCGAATGCTAACGCTGCGAATAGATGTATCATCGCTACTCATTTCCGATGACTGAAGAGTACTTCAACTCTTATGTTCATCTGTGAACTGGAAACTATAACGTTAAGGTTTTAAATCAATTAGAAAATTTTGTTCTATAACCAACAATGACATGTCAACGGTGAATTATGTGTCACTCAATTAAATTCCAAACATATTCCTTTTAAATTATTTCCCGTTTTCCCAATAATTGAACGCTGTATTTTTTGCTTAATAACAACGCTCAGTGCACATTCTTTACAATTAACAAGTAAACAACTTATCTGAATCATTTATCAACTCTGAGTCACGTATACTCAACATTTTCAACATGATAAAATCCCGTCATACATGGCGTCACTGTTGGCATCTACATATTCTTCAATATAATAAATGTATCGTTCCCAGTTAAGTATTAGAGTACGAGCTAAGTGTTTCAGTGAGCGATAGAGATTAAGTCGGTACTTATTTGAGTTTGTTATATTCGGTATTATTACAACTACATCGTTATAATACAATGATTATAACAAACCGCGCTCACACACACAACTTTACATTTCGTATGTAACATACAGTTTCTAGAAAATATATTTACACTATAACAACAACATGAAATACTCTAGACAAGTATCAATAACAATTAAGTTGACATGCCGACGTCTTAAATATTCGGACAACGTTCTGACAGGCATTCCTTCAATTCCAGACATTCGTTCATTACTTGTGCCAACTTTCCTAGTCGTTTGCGAGTATCTTTACCAAACGCTGTCAATACTCAATATTTGACTAATATGTGCGAAATTAATTTAATATGACATGCTCCGACGACTCGCTGAAAAGTATTCTTTAATTCCTAACTTTTCTATAAGAACATTATTAACCTATGCAGCATTCCCAGTCATGATACCGTTTCGAGTATCTATTGCTTCTCCAAAGACTAGATCCTTCGAAATATGTTATCGACTTATGCGCGCATATCGGAAGTCCTTATTTACCTTATTATATAATTTTACATTCTAGTAGTGTAATGTCAAACATGGAGCTCTCCAGAGCTCAACTTCAATCAATAATATCAAATCAATAGTAAAAAAGCATTACGTTTCAAATCCAGCGTACCTTCATACCTACGTCGTAACTTCGTCGCTGAATGAAACACCCATTATATTATAGCTCAGTGCACACAAGGTTACAGGGATTAGGCGAGTAAACAAACGTAACGGTTGTAAACAGTATGTTGTCTTCCACCGCGAATCTACTGTTGGCGAACAAGGTACGCGATAACAATCAAGTAATAATAAGGATCGTTTGATTTACGTTATTTAAAAATCGAAGTCGAAGATGTAGAATAAAACTTGGTAGTACAACATCCACGAATAGTCAAATATCCCCAGCGTGGAACAGCTGTTTCGCTTGACGAAAGACCGAGAGAAGTTCTCACAGCTGACGACCAACCTACAGTTATGGAGGCATAAAAAGATGAAACAAGACAAAATTACTGCCATTTAAAAATAATAAACTATTTTACTCTTGACAAGAATCCTGGCATGCAAGAATGACGACGATGACGATGGTAAGTGGTCACCGACGCTCGTGGATATCCGTTATAATTCAAATTATTTCCGATCAAATGCCGAAGTGAAAGACCCGTTTATCACTGGTTCTTCGACATTACAACCGAAATACGCCGAAACAGCGGCTGATTCAAGAAGGAGGTGGGTATACCTACCAACATAAATTGGATTAAACTAGACGATACAGAATCAAGCAGCCTCCAATATGAAGAACCTAGTCACCCTAGTGCCATAACTTTGTCGGTATTGGCTAGAAGACATGGATTGATGGAGGCTCTTACTCACCAAAAGCATCATATAGCTACGTGACTATTAATTTGTATTATTGAATATCTCTAGTTTCATTTCGTAATAGACAAAGTACTTATAACAAGTATTGCGTATCGGTGGAGTGAAATTGTTTCATACATATTTTAGTGGTAGAGTATTTACTAGATTGGTCATTAATGACGTAGGTATAAAACGAATGACTCAGTTCTACGCTGAACACTATTAACTCGTCCCGTATTAGAAAAATCTTAATGGCTTTAAAGACTTAGTGTTTTTATGTTAATAGCCGACAAACGTGCAGACAGGCTATCTGATGATGTCCCTGTATGCTCGGGACCAGAATACGAGCTATGGTATCCCCTGCCAGTCGTAAAAAGCGACTACAGGGGGCTGTCAGGGTCGCGGGCGGTTAGAATGGGAGCTCGAACTGTCCAACAGCAGCATCGGGATGGACGATGACATGTGTGGCCGCATGCCATCATGAACGGGAAAGATACGCGCTTCGAGTCCTAGTCCCTCGCAGGCAGAGCCGAAAGGCGATGGGCACGGAGGACTCCGGTTGTGTTCTTTTGGAAATACCGGAATCCTCCGCACAGCGCTGAGAAAAGCCACCGGGGAGTTTTAGCGCGGTAGAAATCCCACATAACCCGGTGTCGCTCCCTACAGCAACGCACCGGGTAACTTTTGAAGGTCCCCCCTCGAAACAAAAAGAAAAAGGCAATCTGATGGTAACCGGTCACCATCGTCCATAGACGTCTGCGCCACCGAAGGTATCGCTGCAGGTTGCCAGCCAAGAGGAGCGGAAGATCCGCTTAG
Organism: Perichares adela; assembly: GCA_018251795.1. Classification (NCBI taxonomy): domain Eukaryota; kingdom Metazoa; phylum Arthropoda; class Insecta; order Lepidoptera; family Hesperiidae; genus Perichares; species Perichares adela. Next base: position 4,579 of record DWPQ01001903.1, on the reverse strand, counting down.
CATAAAAAAGTGGTCGTTAAAGTTTAAAGTGCGGTGCCAGAGCCGTATGTGGGTCTTTGGCTCCTTAAGTGCGGCTCTGGCACAATCCACGGAAAGCCTGTACTTATTTACTGTAATAAAAGTTTACTAAACGAGCTGATTTGGCTCAAATTTTATTTTATTGTTGTAATATTCATATTTGGCTCAGTGGCTAAAAAGTTTACCGACCACTGTAAACTCTAAATTAACATGTTCATTACGAGTATCGGGTACCGTCTGTCCCTATATTAAATCATTAATCATACTAATACCATGAAAGCGAAATTATGTTTTGATACGTAAGTGCATGTATGGATGTGTGTTATCAGTCACACTTATACTACTGAATCGAGTTGGCTGACATTTTCAACATGGTGAGCTGGAATTACATATCGGCTACTGTTTATAACGTTAAAAAATAAGAGATGGTTCATTGATACTAAGTTTATTTACATTACCGATAACGTTGTATAACACTATCTAGTTATATTTAATCTAACCGCTATTCATCATCACAACACATAGCAGTCCCAATGCTACTCTCTGTCTGCGTGAAGATGCAAAGGCCGCTAGGGCCAACAGTATAATATCCATCAGAAACCAACAACCCAATGCTAGGAGACGATGCTAAGACCACAGGTAGATCTTGTACTTACCTAGTTTCCCTAATAGTCTTACCAACCTTTTAGAATCGTCCATGAAAAGTTTCGTATGTTTCGATTCTATTATCGGATTATGCTCGCTTTACTCCTGGCTGACAAGTTTGTTTCTGTTGCATTTTGCTGTTGCCTCTAACAGCCTTTACCTTAGACCTTGGCCTTTACTTCACGCGGATAGAATGGCTGACAACACATCAGAGACGCCGTTTAGAGTGCTGGGGTGCAGGGACAGCGGCAATCACTTACCATCAGATCACCCGTCTATCTGTTTAGAAGGCAATTGACATAAAAATCAAAGCCTTTCTGAGGCTCAAGATATCACGTTAAATAACGTTCTCGATGTTTAAATTTTAACTATTTTAACATGCTAAACACAATATTATTCAGTAAATTAACATACCATTTGGCGAGTAGACTCGTAAATTAATCGGAACTGGGGAAATTCCTTTGTTGGAACCGGTGACGCGGTCTGTCTCGGCTTCGATCTCGCCGCGCACTTCGTTGAAGTCTGTGAACTTCTTGCCCTTGCAGTGAAGGAACTCGGCGTATTCTGCCAAAGTTTAGAATAAGTCAGAACACTGCCAAATTAATCTAAGACCGTTAACACTATCAGACACAATTGCAGTTAACCGTGCTCCTTGATTAATACGACTTTGTGTATTGTCCTAAGTAATAACAGAATATTGAAGGATTATAAAAACTATTCCGAAAATCAGTCGGCCCGCCCTAAATGTTCTAGAAGTTGACCATGTCTGATGATAATTATTAAAAACCCATAATTGTCCCACTGCTGGGCCCTCCACCTACTTAACCAAGTGCGGATTACCAAACTTCACACACTTAAGTGGACATTATGAAAATCTATCAGGTATGCATAAATAAATAAATAAAATAAAAATAAATAAATGCAAGTTTTCTCACGACCTTTCCTTTACCAAAGCAAGTGATAATAAATTTCTAATACGCACATAACTTAAAAAAAGATTAGTGCGTGCTTCGAAGGCGCGTTCTCCCATGTAGAAGACTTACGTTCAATTCACTAGGCTATCACTGCTTACTGGCTATCACTGCTAGCCATTATTAGAAGTCCAAATCCTATCGTACTCTCAAACGGTCAGAGTTGAATTTGAATGTGAATATTATTAAACATCATCACAACCCCGGAAACTCCCTAAAGCATTACGTAACAATGACAGATTCAATCGGTTGGATCTAAGTGTTAAAAAAAACATTTTTCAGTGCATACCACAAAGAAGCCAGGAATTTTCAAATTCTATAACCATAAATTCAATTTTAGAACACATACTAGTAACAAATAGCTTTTGTATAATATATCACGCAACAACATAAATACAAGAGCTACCCATTCGGCATTATGTAATGCTTAGACCAGTTGCGAAGTCACGGTTTATATTATGATCCCCTCACTATCCAATATTGTCCACATATCAATTATCCTTCCCTTTTTATATTCATAGTGACATACCTACTTAAATGTATATTAAAACAAGGCAAGGAATGTTTTCAATAATAAAAATATTTTGTTTATACACGCTAGAAGCCAAAAAGATCGCCGGATGAACGTAATTACAAACATTATGTACATGTTAACGCTTGTTCACAATTAGTTCTTTGCGCATACAGCGGGCGGCTGAAGGTTAATGATCAAACATATTGTTTGGGAAAATACAATAATGCTACGCCAAAATACGCACAAATCATTTCTACGTCCAAAATAAAATATTTCTAATATTTAAAAGCTTACCAGCATTGCCATTTATAAGCTGCAAGATCAGAGGTCGCCGTGTAACAATACCAGATCCTCTAGGCAAGAAGTCCCTGAAAGAAACAACAATAATAATACAATAATATTTGGCTTATAGTTTAACATGACTTGCAGAACCTACACTAAGAAAAACCTTGTATTGTAGGTCTGCATTCTCTTCTTCTCTTGTTGCTTCAGTTTAATTTGTTCTAATAATATCTAGAACTTTACTCTAACCCATTTAAAAAGATTTTTAATAAGACAAAGGCATGTATTTAACGAAGCGACTAATAAATCTGATTTAAGGTTTATTAAATAATTAAAGTGAATAGCAAAATATAATAGTTGAGCAACAATATAACTGAACTGAACTAAACATATTAGATTGATATGTAACGTAACACTTAGTTATTTGTTGATTGATGCTCCTGAATTAATTTGAGAATGAGAATTATTATAGTCTAAAAAAAATAACCCTAACCTAACGTAGTAGTAGTAGTAGTAGTAGTAAACCGGACACGAGTTCAATATAATTATTATTTGTTATTCCACCGATAATATTAGTCGCCATGTCATTATTTTTAGTAGCGCACGTAGAATTTCAATCACCCTATGTAATAATACCCCATTAATTTATCATTCGCCTCGATAATAATAAGCCTTATAATATTAGTAGGGATAAGCATGAACTAAAAAAACATATTGTGGCTAAAGACTAGGGTAATAGACTTTTATTTAACTAGTGAGTCGTACCTTTGCTTGGTTTTTTAAGTTTTTATTTTGTTTTTGTGTTCTTTTATGCTCCAGAGGCAGAAATTTACTTTTTATGTACTTTCTTTTGTTTTTCAGAATCTCATTGTAAAAGAACTTAGGTTTATCTATATATATAAAAATGAATTGCTGTTCGTTAGTCTCGCCAAAACTCGAGAACGGCTGGACTGATTTGGCTAATTTTGGTTTTGAATTATTTGTAGAAGGCCAGGAAAGGTTTAAAAGGTAAATAAACACGGAAATAATGCTAGGAATATAATAAAAACAACAATTTTATTGTACCTTACAAAACCATTCCTAATCAGTTCCTTCATTTCTATCAGAGGGCGGTACGAAGTTTGCCGGGTCAACTAGTATGGGAATAAATTCTTTAAACCTAAAGAACCTATAAGTGAAGTTCGATGACAATTGTGTAAACATCTCCATTAATTGCAATTCATTGTTAACATGGCTATGAATCACAATTGATGTTCAAACTAACTTACAAAGTGAAGTTCGATGACAATAAATTATGTAAACAGCTTTATTCTTTGCGATTTCTATAGCACGTTAACAATGAATGGAATAGCATGAAGCTGTGAAACATATTATCATATATCATACTTGTAAATAAGGAATTTCAAATTGACGTACAAAAAACTGTACTTTGATATTTGTGACATATTTTTTTATTAAAACTTTTTATACCTAATACAAAATGTTAACAACGGCTCAATAATAGAAGCAGTCTCTATGACCCAACCTTTATTCTAAGCATATATCTACGTTATTGACATTTAACTAAAGAAAGTAATACAAAAGAAAAAGACAGAATAGAAAGACTTTTTTTTTCGGGGGAAATCCACATAGACTACCTCCGCCTGGGTTTCCCCAGGCGTCCCCTGGGTTCACTGTGCCCTGGGTTTCCCAGTTTCCCTGGGTTTACCTTTCGGTAGAGGGGCATGCCGGACTCTTACTGGCTAAAACCGACCCGGTGTTTCGTTACACGTGTGGGGCTGCGGGAATCCATATTCTTTCACAGAGTATAGAAAGTCTTGACTTAACCTTAAGGATGTGCATAAAGTTTGACTTAGTGGTAAAAATGTCTTTATACCACAGTGTGACATAAACCCGCACTTTACGCACGGTAGCGTCCGTTCGCGGGTTTATATCACATAGTGCTATACAATAATATACGATCCTTGTGACCTACGCGGTCTATCATTGCACTACGTTTAGCACTAACTACACTCCGTGCAATAATAGACCACTTAGGTCGCACGTATCGTAATGTACTATTCTTACACGCCTACACCTTAAAAAAACTTAAGATGCCTTCTAGATTTGAACCTGAGGCCCTCGTGCGGGAGTCCATGTTCGAATCACT
>DWPQ01001902.1:0-11390 GCA_018251795.1 Perichares adela | reverse complement strand
CACAAACAATTAATTCTGAAAATTAAAATATCTATCAGTTAAATAAACATTGGTCATGGCTGGAAATCGAACAAGACGCCCTTCATTCAGCTGCCAAGTTCACTATTTACAAAGCTTTAGCTTAGGACGACGGGTATATACAAAAAAAATTATCAAATAGTTAATTTTTATACATTTATTTAGAAAAATGTAATATTTACAGAACAAGTAAATACAACTTTATCTTATAAGTATCAGCGAGTATTGTTCAACTATATGTTAAATAAATATTTAATTAATATACTATAACCATATTTAGCATATACTTAGATGCTGATGATACATGTATGCTTATTATTTTCTTAAGTAGAACTTTTTTTTTGTTTTATTTGATTTTAAAATGGAAATTAGTGGCTTGCAATAGCTCACGTATAAAGTGACTTTACAACCCTTGTTGCAACATTTAACTTCATTAGTCAGTGGTTTTACTATAAAAAGGGTTGGTACATTTCACTTTAGAAGGAAAATGCATTACTCTGAAGTATCACTTAAATATTAATGCAAAATGTTATCATTTAATTATATTTATCCTATCAGAGGATCAAATTTTGATAGAAATATTATAGATGATTTGAAACAAATAATTGTGTATTATACGACTGACCGATATCGCAGAGATGTTTTTTTAAAATAAATCGCAAATTAAATAATATTGCACATGTCTACTTCTCTACTCTTAATCTTCGATGTTTTTTTGAATAACAAAGAGTACAAAGCAAAAGTGTATAAACTTTAAACTGGACATTACACATAACATAAATCCTTATAACTCCTATAGGTTGGAACACATTTATGACATGGTGCGTGGGTAAGAGATCGTTAATATAAATATTTTATGTATGTCTTACACTATTTCAAGAATTATTATATTGCAGTCACGACAATACATTTTGAATAAATCTCATGTAGTTCGGAATATTGACACAATTGTAGCTTTTAGTTTGTAAATCTACAATGAGAAATCAATTCACTTACCTATAAGCAAAAACTATCTAGTTATATATATACCTATAAGTATATATAAACTTTTTGTATTGTTTACAATATGGTAAATACAATTATCTTTAATAGGTTTGATACGATACAACGCATTGTTAGATGCCATTACAGTAAAAAAATAAAGTTTCCTTGATTTATGCAATGGCACGGAAACATAATTAAGTTATTAGAAGAATTAACGTAATCTACGCCTTCTGATTTACGAGAAACATTCGACTATTTTTGTTATAATAATTCAATAGAATAAATCTACATCGGAAGGTGTACATTGCATTTTACTCCTTATTTCTTTCTTCCAGCTGCTTGATTCTAACCGGCACCTGTACAGCTGGTAGTTCGACGCTGCCAGATCGACGACGCGCACTTTCCGCGTCATAGGCCACTCGCCGCGCCTCGGGCGGAAGCGGTTGGAGATCGGGCAGTGTCGGCCGTCTCCGTCCGAGTTCGGGCGTGCGAATAGGTCCACCTGTACATACATACGTTTCTTGAACGCTTGTCCAAAATGTTTTGTTCTCAAGTGGTAGTTTAGTAAGAAAACAAGTAAGCTATGTCTATTGCTACTCTATAAACATGTTTATATTGAATTACATATTTATATATTTACACTGACAATAAACTGAAAATCAAGAATCGAATCTATCACAACACAATTGATTTTTATTGTTTTTAATATATTTAATAAGCAGTCAAATATAAAAAGGTATATCTATAAAATATATAAATTTTTGGACTGAATTTGTTGAGTTATGAATTGATAATGTTTGTTACAAGTGATCATGTTGAATATAGTACAAGTTAATATTATGTTTATTAAATGTTATCATGAATAAACTAATTACGAAATTGGACCGATAGCTTTAACTTTAATTGATTTCCATTTTGCTCATTTCACTGCCTCGCTCAAACCTGATTTTTGAGAAAGGATTAAACTTAGTATTCAGTGAATTATATTAAATAGAGTGTGTGCTAATTTTCAATCTTCTAAAAAAGTAATAAACATTTTTGCAGATCATAGAATTTAACACAAAAATTTCATTATTTTTGGAGTAGATTAAAACAACCTCTGGTGCTCGCCTACATAGATAAAGAAGTAAGAAGAAGATAGAAGTTACAAAGCACTCGCTTTTGACATCGCTGTGTGTCAGTCCGTCAGTGTTAAAAATGTAGTTAATAACAAGTATCAAAAAAATAAAAATATATTCTGTATAACATATACTATATACACACACTTCAGCTCCAGTGTCGTATTGTATCGTTATGTTCGCGATATTTAGGAATTACGTGTCAATCAAGTTTGACCATGTGATATGTCTGTATGGTGGTGTACATTGTGAATGTGTACTATTTCTGATCGATGAAGTATAAAAAAAAAAAAATCTGAATTTTAAAATTTTTAATGTGCAATGTCTTGTTATGTATACACTACTGTGTATTGTAGTGTACTCGTAAATGTTATGTAGTGTTAAGTTCACAGTATGCGCATGTCTCGAGGCCTCGTTAACTAACTACATTTTAATGCATCCTGAAATATTGACGTGACATTGTCGTGTTTTCCCCGTAATTGAATAGGTATGAACTATATCTGTTTAAAAATACTGTATTAGGATTAAGGCAATAAAATTTCCGAGTCAATATTCAAACATAGTTTTCATCGCAAATTAGTCGGAAACAAATAATATTATATACTTCAAATATAAAGCTTAAAACAGAATGTCGAAAATTTTTGTCTCATTGAATGTAAACATAACGTGTCACATAAATCAGTTCAGGATACAGTTGTAACAGTTTGATAATATTTCGAAAGAGGCCTCTCGAAGCTCAACACAGACAACACATAAAGCATTAGTGTGTTTCGAAGAGTTACCATAAATGGCGTGTCCTGGGGAAGGGGCAATTAATAAAACTGTACGTACTCAATATAAAGTTATATACCCTTCCGTCGCGGTGCGCTTGGCGCTTCGGTCTTCGGAGGCTCTTCACTGTTGATCGCGTTTTCACAGCCGTCAGCTCGCGTTCTGGCTCCTAGTTTTGGAGAACTGAAAGAACGTAGAAATTACAATTAATGTAGTCGTAGAAATTACATATTTCTTTACCTGTGATCTTTTAACACAATTTTTTAACCAGCTGCAAGGGATAGTCATTGGATGACAAATCGACACGTAAATATGTCATCAGATGAAAGAAACGTTTTCTGGTGCACATTTTCGACAGCAGTAGTTTGGTTACCTCTGTTCTACCAGGATCTTTGTGAGCCGGGCAACCTCAGCCCGCAGTTGGTGAAGTTCCTTCTCCCTTGCACGCGCCTCCTGTTCCGAAGCTCTCTCTCTTGCCGCTAGTTTCGCGCGCATGTCGTCGAAGCTGTGGAAAAATTACAATGATATGAAATAAAGTAATCAGGTGTAAAGTCAGTAAAGTCCACCTAGCTCTCTGTTGCCAACTTTATTAATGAAAACCAATGATAATGCAAAATCTTTGCACACATCGTAATTATTGAAAACCTCGTTTTATCAGATACAGAAGAAGATAGAAAACTGGTATTTGAAAAACGATGTAAGTGTAAAAAATATATTTGTTTTGTTCTTTATTTGTTAAGCATGTTTGCGGTTAAGTGTGCTTTTGAACAACAAAATTAAGTATTTAAATAATTAATTCTAAATTCAGGGTCAAACGTTAATAAAATCTTCCTTATTTACTTACAGTTTCCTTAAACAAGCGCACTTTCTGCCCAAATGTTCGATCTGTTCCCGCGAAGCTTTCTCCACCTGCTTCATTTTGGTGGCATCTTCCGATCTCTTCTCGCGCATCTCCCTCTCTCTCTCCAAAGCCTCTCTGATTACGTTAGTTAGGGTAAAACCGTTAATTTGTACTTGGCTGTATGTTCAGAGTTGTCTTGTGTGGTTAAATTATTAAAGTTGTATGTTTAAAGTACTATTATGAACTTGCCTAAAGTAAAAGAGTTTAATTATTGTAACGAAAAAAAAAATATTCTTATTTAGTTAATAGAAATGTATAAATCAAAAATATTAAGTTAAATGTAAATTTAAATTCCTATGTACAGTGTATATATAGTTAATCGCGTGTTATTAATTTCAGACGTAAAAATATATGTTTTAAATGAGTATTAAATAATTTAATTTACGTTGGTGTGTAAATATTTTCAATAACCTTGGAAGGCAAAATAAACAGAACTTTTTAAAATAAATGTAGCTTTATTACAAAATCGCCGTAAATAAATTTTATGCAAAACAGTAAAAAATTACAAAAGAAACAAGCATTAATGCAAGTATGGTCGTTTGGTCATGAATTCACAGTATTACAAAATGATTGACTCATGAAATAGCCGCATTTCATAAAACGATCACGCGTTGAAAATCGTTATACGTTTGTATTTACGGAGCATTGACCAACGATGATATTAACGATTTTATCAAATGTTTATATTTCATGAAATTATCGATCATTTCATAACAATCAATTCTACGATCGGACCACAACACAATCACAAACATTGAGCTATTGTTTATTGCACACCGTAACGTACACACAGCCTACACCGCAATGAAAAACATTTTTTAGCTAAAGCTAATATATGACTAGATGAAACATATAACACTAATTGATTACATTACGGATCTGTATGCAAATGATAAATTTATGAGGATAAACGAATCATTTCATATCGATAAATGGATAAAATTATCGGTTTTAACAAAGTTCATTGCATATATATATGATTAACTACTGTCATGGAGGCTTCTTAGATTTAATCAACTAACCGTAGGGTCAGTTATCGAATGACAACTGACGATTGAATAGTTATGGAATCATAATAAGTTGTATCAGTATCGATACTATTGATACGAGCAAATAATGATTCAATGTGGTACTAAAATTACATAAATATTACGCAGTTTATTTTGGTTAATGTCCATAAAATAGATGTATTGTATAATAGTAGCCAATAAGATGGTACAGCCTTTAATAATTAACATTAAAGTAAAATACGTAATTTCAAATTATTGGTTAAATTTCCAGTGTTAATTCCAAAACTAAGATAGAGCTCCAATGCGAGCAGATTTTTTTTTATATATAGCGATTTATTAATTACTATTTATTGTTTAAATTACTTTTAAATGCCAATTTAAAGTTTTTAGCTAACGTAAGATCAATTTATCAAACATAATTACCAAGACAAAGGGTTTAAACAAAAAAATTAGGAATGCAATTAATTTTTAAGTGAATCGAAAAATAATCTAGCTAATAATTACGTAATTAAATGAATTGAGAATGACATTAGTAAAATATTTTTTCAGTCCAATTAGGCAGTTACATTTCAAATAAATACCACGAAATACACACTGTTACTCTTTAAAACCTCTGCAATAGGATTTATGTTAAAAATATATACAGTCACCATATTCACCCATTTTTAGAAGAACTGTGTGTGTAAGAATTTTTCAATTTTATATTATGACAGTTAATAAAAAAAATAACAGATGTTAAAAAATACCACTTGTTATTAAAATATCCAGTGACCTTATAACACTTCGAATTAGTTATAATAAACCTATGAACACGCATCATTCTTGGTGAGTTGTGAAAGGTCTAAATTCATACTACAGCTACAACACTAATATAGATGTAATTTAATCCATTTTAATCGTCAATTAATCTACTTATTCCAGTTTTTTAGTTTTATTTTCACTTCTATTTGAGTAGAGTTTTCCACTCCTCATTCTGATATAGAAGAGGAGTGCGAGCGAGAGGAGAAAGGTGGCTAGAGCGAGACGCAGCGACCCGGCGCACACACACACGCAGCCGGCAGCTAGCGCGCCTATCCACCGCACGCTGTCGACAATTGACGCTTAATTTTTTCTCAATCTCACAAACTTGTTACGTATTTTTGTAATCTATATTTTATTTAAATAAATACGTAACATATAAAGATTCAGTATTTTATAGCCTCGCTGGCAGAAGCAACCGGATAATCAATAATCGAAAAAGGTCGGCGAAAAATAATCGAAAAAAATATCCATACTATATTTTTTTATCTCAAATATTGATATTTCTGATAGATTAGGTAGTTGTCAATAATATCTGAGTACGAGACTTTATCTTATCTGAAAGATATTTACGATATAGTGAGAACGAACAAAATTAATAACAATATTACAATGTAGTGTGCAATATTGTTCCTAGTGAAATAATTTGATATATAAATTGATCTTTATATATTTATAGTCGTTGAAACCCTCAAATTATAATTCTCTACTATTTTTGATATAAAACATTAGACGGAAAATTAAGAGAATTACACTGTTACGCTCCGGGTTCAAAAAAGTTTATCAATAATAATCCAAATATTTTCTAATTCAACAACGGAAATTAATAAATTGTTTTATTTTTGTAATTTTGCACGTATAATAAATAAATGCCGTCATAATTATATTATAAATTGCACACAATTTGTATATAACGGTCCCAGACTGGTGCCCCTGCCAACGTAAATAGAAAATATCGAACTTAAAAACAAAATATTGTTTGAAATGTAAATACTGCCTTTTGGACTTGAAATCATGACTTTATTGTTACGAAGCAATGACGTGTGGTGATGATATGATGATGTGATCTAATGATGATCTGATTTATGTGTGATGACGTTTAAATATGACTATGTATGCATTTTTAAAGACCGTTATTTGGATTAGTATGTTGGAACCATACATATATTATGTTACAATTTTGATACATATAGTAAATAATGTGATACATTCATAAAACTTTTAAATTGACTTCAACTTATGGGATGAGTCCAGATTTATGTTTAAGGTCAAATAGTTCAAGAAATGTCAAAAAAAGTTTAAACTACATTTTTTTTACTAACATAGTTACTGCACAGCATAGCTTTAACCGTTTAAACAACACACTATTTAGTCTGTCATAATAAACTAACTTCATGGTTCAGTTTTTAATTCATAATAACTTCTATTAAAAAAATTATAAGAGAGTCTGTTTGCGTGTCTCATAATAATAGTCAATCCTAGTTATAGTCTATCTTAATCATAATCGCAATAAATTCTAATTACTTTATTGTAGTCTAGTCTAATCAAAGTCAGTCTACTTATTAGTTAGACTAAGTAGTCTAGTTACCGTCTAATTCAAGTCTAGTCACTTTCTAGTCTAGTAGTTTTCTAATCTACTTACGTTCTAGTCTATTTACAGTCTAGTCTAGGCATAGGCTTGGTCAAGTTAGACTAGGTAGTCTAGTCACTTTCTAGTCTAGTAACTTTTTAGTCTACTTACGTTCTGGTCTATTTACAGTATACGCATGGTCTAACAGTCACTATTTAGTCGAGTCACAATTTAGTCGCAGTCCTAAATACTTAAAAACATTATTGTCAAGTACATGTTTAATGAATGTATGGCTCCATACAAAGAGTTTAGTTACGAGTGGATGTAATACTGACATGCGAGCGTGGTAGCCAAATTCGTCCAAAAGACAATATTTTAGAAATAACTGAATTAGTTTCAAACGGGTGCATTATTAAGTAAACAATACTATATTTAGAATCATGGTAGGGACTTGTTTAGGACAAAATTTTGCTACCAATTTTATTTGGAATTCGGTTAGAACTGTTAAATTATGAAAATACAAGAAAATCGTCACAATATATTATTTAATTAATATATAATACTTGTCTATATCTATCAACTACCCTTTATAATACCTGCTTCTAATTTTTGGAATGCTTACAAAGTTAAAAAAAAACTTACTGTAGTTATTAAAAAACCAGTATTTTTCTTATTTTTTTTGTCTATGTTTTCTTTTAAAATTAATAAATAATGATGAAAATGGTATTGTGCGATTTCCATGACAAGCGTTAGCATGTTGATCTCTACTACACACATGGGTGTGTATTAGAGGTCAGTGATTAATAACAAACAAGCGGTTAAACTCAGCGTTTTAATATCAGAATGTTGCCAGTTCAGTTTAAAGATAATTTTATTTTTTTTACTGTAATAAAAATGATAATATAGGGTATCCTGGGAAGAATACATCCTTTAACCCCTCAGTTGAGCTATGAGCATTCAACATATAAAATAAAACAATAATCACCGTTAAAAATGATTCCCCAAGCTATGTTATTTTGTTTATGGTTGTTTTTAAATTATCGTACCTTTTTTATACAGTAATAAAAAATACATATCATGGGTATTGCTTAGTATTTTTAATATTTTACAATTAGAGTTCTCAATAGCTCAGCTATGAAGTATTTAATTATCTATTATTTCGGGGACAGATATACTTAACCCCAATATATGAACATTCTGATATTACTTAATTAAGTAGAATTATAAAAAAGCATTTTACAATTCAGGTTTGCATTTTGCTATTACACTAGAATATCGTCGTGTTACTTCTAGTATTATATTAATAATCAGGATGTAATTGTGAGACGAGATTTTTGTAATACGAAAATATCAACGGGAAATTGATATTTTCGTCTTCAAGTAGTCATGCCTCCTCTACACTACTCGCTAAGTTCATCGGCGTAGTGCTCTAGAAAGTCTAAAGTCCGTAGTGCGTCACTATACACTCGTTCAACTTCGCGGGCCCTTTGATTCGGGCGTAAAAACTGACAAAAAATGGACGGCCGAGGTGAAGTAAAATTTGACGAGGCAAGCCGATGCCTCTTTACACTATCGTATTCGCCTAACTTCGTCAAACTTCGCGAGTAGTTTATAGGAGGCATCAGAGTGAAGTCCTGAATATTAACATAAGGGTGTAGCCCAACTGTGCACTAACCTCAGTTCCTGCTCGGTGACGGCAAGGGTGCGTCCACACGCCGCCGCTCGGGCCGCTAGGGTGTCGAAATCCGATGACTTCGCGTGGATCTGTGATTTCAATTCTGTGGACGAATGCATTGAGTATATCATGGAATTGAAATGGAAGACAAATCACTATGTCGTGAGATCTAAGTATTGACAATAGTAAATTATGGTAATTTTGCCATTTTTGAGGTTATAATTTTGCGCTGGACACGCGTCAGTGATTTATTTGGAACGACAGCCGTTTTAAAATATAATCAGTTACTATCAGGTGCGATGGGAATTGCTTTCTTAAAATAAATTCGATAGTAAATGTTATCTCTTTTCCCTTAATAAATCTACTACCCAACATACCAAGTGTAAAAGAAGTGATTTACTAGCTCGTGATTAACTTATAAATATGCTAAGTTTTAACTGAATCTATTGAACGGAACGATTATTGTATAATAATACTTCTGGATATTAGCCGGTCCGTTCGACAAACAGACAGACAAAATTTAAATTTTGAACAACCCCCATATCTAAAAAAGTATACTTATTAAAATATTCCGTTCATTACAGCTCTGTTACTGTCGCTACTTTTAAATACATGTACTCACCTGCAATCTCTTCTAACAGCTCCTTCTCCCTCTTAACTCTTTCTTCCTCCCCCTCCTGCCTGCATTCGGTTTTCATCCGCGCGAGGCAGTTTTCCTTGTCGGTCATGAACTGTTCCCATTGGTCGTCTGAAAACAGGCTTACTTTACATTTCTTCTTTTTCATTTTCATTATTTTTTAATTCTAAGATAAAATATAACCTATTTGATGGTCCACATCCTTTCTATCTTTCAGTGAAAGTCTCGTCAAAATCAGTCTAGCCGTTCCAGACATTAGCCGGAACAAACAGACAGATAGACAGACAAAAATTATTAAAAAAAAAATTGATATATGTATACATATGCATTTAGTAAAAAGCCGTTATTTTAATATTACAATAGACACTTCAATGTGATTTATTTGTATAGATATAGAATATAGTTCATTTACTTTCCGATTGACAATGTTAAGTTATACCTTATAGTCAACTCACCCATCTCCTGTCGATGTTTGTCCTTCAGTTTGTTAATCTGGTCCAACTTCTCCGCCACGAGTTTGGCGCGTGTTGTCTCCAGCAGTTTCCTGGCATCTTCCGCTGCAGTCGCCGCCTGCTCCTCGATGGTCCGCACTTTCTCCGACCATTCTTTGTTTAACCGTTCTGTAATATGTTGTGAGTAGAGTTATTTTAATGCCGAAGAAAGATTCAAGGCCTGATGTTTCTATAATTTACGATCCATGACTTGTAAATAAATGAACACGATCAGACGGGTGCATGACGATATGTGATCACCACTGCCCAGTGGCCGGCAATAAATATAACACATCGATGTGTTGCCCTTAGGAGGAGAGTGGTGAGCCAAGAATGAAAGACAGGGCTGGTAAAAATATTCCCACGACCGTGATTATAACCCAGCCACCTCTAATAGAGAGACTTGTTGGTTTCCCACGTCCAATTTTCCACAAGCTGGCAACATTTACCTAAAAGCCGGTGACTTACCGCGCTCGCTCTCGAAGCGCTCGTTCATCATCTCGACGTTGTTAGCGTACGCGATGTCTGCCTTGTCCAGCAGATGGCGCAGCTGCATCATGTCCCAGTCTGCCTTACTGTGTGCCTCGCACAGCGCGTGCTCGAACTGCGCTTCCTTGCTCGCCAACACTTCTTTAAGGTTTTCGAACTGTTGGAGTGGAAAAAAAGTAATAAAGGAATGTATCTCTTAGGCGTTCATAGGCGAGCTCGTCTCGAACAACGATGAGAATGTTGGTTCACAACTAGTCAAACGATTAAGCGCTTCTGTGCTTCAAGGGATGTGACAAGCAGTTGGTTCCAGGTGTTAAAATTGAAACGAAATGGTTAATTAGGAGGATATTTCGTTTGTGATTGTTAAATGTCCAAAGAAGTGATTTTTAGACTATAGTGCCGGTTTCCAGACACTGATGCAGTTTGGTCTATTTTTGGTTTGAAATCCCATTTCGAAAAGGAACATTTGTCGAAAGGAACATTCGAATCAGAAAGAATAACTATTATGTGTCAAAGTCACTGTCAAAATGCGAATTCACTCACCCGTGTAGTGACCTCGCGTAACTTGCGTTCGGCATTCTTTGCGTCTTTCTCGGCCTCAGCCCGAAGGTTGCCGATCGCGGTCCGTGTGCGCTCGGCGTGCGCACGCTCCAGTGCGGCGCGGGCGGACGCGGCGTTGGCTGTCGCCTCCACATGTTCAGCTTTCAACGCCGCTATCTGATCTGAGTGCTGTTGCTCTAGTTTCTTGATATCCTTAAGAAATATATAGATTCAGTGAATAACAGCGCGTCTCTTTTAATACTATCTCGCCTAAAAAAATCGTGCGTCTCGGGACGCTCGACAGAAGTGACCATTTCACTTACTTGCAAATGCAGCTCCTCCTTATCCTTCAGAATCCTCGCATCTTTCTCCAGTAAATCCTTCAGCC
>DWPQ01001901.1:0-11392 GCA_018251795.1 Perichares adela | reverse complement strand
ATATTCCAAAGATAGCAGGAAATCTTCATGGTATAGGGAAAAGGGAATTGTTTTACTCCAAATTTAACGCGTGCGGGGGCCACGGGCAGTAATGAATAAATCAAAACTACTGGATCGATTTTAATAGTTTTTTCGGTGAGTGACCTAGGCTATATATGTTATACCCGTGCGAAGCCAGAGCTGGTCGCTATGTTTTTATATACAACGTTCACAGTTTTTCCGTAGTGTATTTAGTGTCGGCATTGCATCCGTGCGAAACCGGGGCGGGTCGCTAGTACAAAATAATACAATCTTTCACCATGAGGGGCTTATTGTTCACCATCATGTTTCATTTCATTGTAGGGAACTCTGTGTATTCAAGTTTTTGAGATGTTTTCCTTCGCCGATGCAAGTTGTAATTAATTTTCTATAGTTTTCATTTGATTGTTATCATTTGTTTCCATTCACTATGCGACCAAGTAGGATATCATCACTGCTGATGAATGGTGCCTGATAATGATGATGATGATAATGTGATGTAATCTCTATGCATTCTTCATCAATATCGTGTATGCGTGTTCAGGCTTGAATGGTCTGCTGAGCGTTGTATTCATAGTCTAGGGTAGGCAAGCCATAGGCGTGTGAGTGCAAATGTCCACCTACTAGAAAGAGGTGGAAGATGAGAGACATGTATTGTCTTTGTCTAATACGAGCTTAAAAAGGGAGAAAGACGGAGCGCCCGTCTTTTTTTTTCTTTAATGGACACGTTTTAGACTGGCTTGTTGCTCACTCGACTATATTTTCTCTATGGTCGTATTAATTAAGCAGTGTAAGGGGTGGTGACTTTGTACCATTATGTAAACTGTTTGCAGTATAGACTCCTGTTGAAAACCGCAGTGCGATCGCATTTAAGTGTAATGGTAAAGAAAATTGTATTTTACAGAGGTCCCTCTAATGGACTGAAATTAATCGGCACAACAGATTATTAAGTCGTTCGTATGTTATAATGGATACAAACTTACGGATCCTTTAGCAATATTGTATTTTGTAATAAAGATTAGGTATACAATTAGTGATTTGGTGAAGGACACTGTTGGTTATAAGCTCTGATACGTAAAAATATGTAAAACGTATGATACACCTCGTGGTTTTTGTATAATTTGATAGTACTTACTATTATTTATTTAGACCTATTGTTTAATATTATATAATTATGTTATCTTTACAACTGCACATGCTTGTAGTATGTCCCATTGTAACTACGGCACAAGCTGACATACAGTTCTTACCCCCAAAGCATAGCTCAAGAATTTAAATGATTAACTTTGATTTCTAAAAACTATATTTTTTCCCAATTCCTAATAATAACAAATTGATATGTGTCACGTTCCAGAATGAACAGCCAGCGAAGGTACCTAAGACTGATGTCGATGTCGATGTTAAAAGTGCTTCGGAGGCAGTCATTCCCGACGAAAAAATTCCAGAGAAAAAAGTAGA
Organism: Perichares adela; assembly: GCA_018251795.1. Taxonomy (NCBI): domain Eukaryota; kingdom Metazoa; phylum Arthropoda; class Insecta; order Lepidoptera; family Hesperiidae; genus Perichares; species Perichares adela. Next base: position 9,916 of record DWPQ01001901.1, on the reverse strand, counting down.
AGAAGAACAGGAAAAAATGGAAGTTGAAGAGTCTGCACCAGTTCAAAATGAGGAGGAGAAAGAGAAGGAAAAAGAAAATGAAAAAAAAATGGATGCAGCTGTTAATTCTGCAGAAACCATCGAAGGTGCTACCGATTTAATTGAGCCCTTGGACGTGCCAATGGTTGACGTTGAACCTGCGGTAGTTGAGGCAGCCGGAGAAAAGACTGATACAGACAAAAAGACTATAGAAATGATCACCGAGGTAACCGAAAGCAAGAAGTCTGTTGAAATTGATACAAAGCCTGATGTAGTTGTGGAGAAGCCAGACAGTTCTAAAGTATCAGAAGAAACAGTAACTAAACCCACTGTAGTGGTATCGGAACCCGATGAAGTGGTGACAAAGCCCGTTGAAGCAGTTACGAAGCCAGGCGAAGGCGTTACAGTATCAGATAAAGAAGTAACGAAGGCGGATGAAGTTCTAACTAAGGCAGATGAAGTTTTGGAATCTTCTGATGTCTCATCGAATAATGAAACGAAAGAGACTTTAGGAGAGTCGAAACCCACAGAAGATGAGCCTAAAACGATCAACAATGTACAAAAAGACGTAACTCTAGACTCAAAAGACCAAACAGAGAGTCCGGTTGAAAATGAAAAAGCGAAAGTAGCTGAAGAAACAACCCCTGTGGTCACTGAAATTGAAGAAATTACCACTGATAACCTTGGTGATGTAGCAGAAATCATCGATGATCTTGAACCAATTGTGGAAGAGCCACCAAATGAAGATATGGAAGATTTACAAAATGTTGGAGAAGTATTAGAAAAGGAATGTGATGAGATTCTATCCAAAGTTCAAGATGTTACTAACTTGGACAGCATTCCTTTAAAACCCTTACTAAACCCAATTGTGGAAGAAGCTATGGAAACAGAAATAGACGCAGAGAACATGGATTCAAATGACATTGTTGAAAGAATTTTAGATTCAGAATTAGAACTTGAAATGAAACAGTGTAATGACATTGACCTAAATACTGTCTCTGAAATAACGGACGATGCAAAGATGGAAGAGTCTCCAGAAATTAAATTGGCTGATGAAACTAAGAAAGAAATAGAATCAAACACCAAAGTTGAAGATAAGGTTACAGAAAATAATGTAGAGGTCAGTAGCCCACAAGAAAACATGGCTATAGAAAGCAGTCAAACAGAACCTAAAGCTGATGTGGATGTGAAGGATGAGAAAAATGTTGTCAGTGAAAATGAAGAAAACAAAGACGCAGTAAAAGAAAATGATAAAGTAAAGAACAGCGATGAAATCGAAAGCAATGACACCGTTGTATGTAATGAAAAAGTAGAAATCAAAGACAAAGTGGATAAAAAAGATGATGTACAAAATAATGAACAAAGTGAAGATAAAATGGATACCAATGATAAGGTTGAAAGCAAAGATGTTCCAGAGAAAAACGACACATTAGACAACACAGACAAAGTGGAAACTAACAACAAAGTAGAAGAAACACAGGTTCCGAAAGCTGAAGAGAGTAAAGCTCAACCCACCGAAAACAATAAGGATGACGTCAAAACGCAACCTGAAACGACAGATACGGACATGGTTTCTGAAGAAGTAAAGACCGATAGTGAAAAAGATAAGGAATCTCAAGTCAACGGCAAAGCCACGAACGGCGAGGCTGAAACTGTAAATGTTAATGGTGACGCGAGCAATACGGAGGAGTTAAATTCGCGATTGTCTGTAGAAAATGGTAAAGAGACTGTGAACGGTTCCAACGGAGATTCAGTGGACTCTGAGAAAGGTCAGGGCGATAAGGTGGAAGCTGAAGTGTCAGACATCAAAGTAAAAACAGTTGCGACGGACGAGCCTCGCACTGATCCAATAGAGCAGCCTACGGAAGCATAAGATAATTTGGTCAGTATGATTTTTTTTATTCGAAACACATAACCGTATTTTATAATGACATTTCATATTTTTTGACCTGATGTGGGTCCCGTTACTTCATTTAACGATTCTGTGATGAACTAAAACAATTTCCAAGTAATTGTGTTTAGTTTAGGTGATCAAATGAGGTATTTCATCTTGGTCTTTTGCAATAGCAAAAGCTCTTTTACCGGCTTAGGTTCTTATCTCTATTTGAAATTGATCAATAATGTCATGTAATGTAAAATTTGTTATTATTTTAATTTCATTTTTTATATTATATTTGCATAGATTTTTTTTAAAATCATCTCACAAACATTAAAATTAAATAAAGTATATCAATTTGCAGCATTCTAAATTCAAGACTTTAGTTCTCTCTGAGTCGCTAAGTACTTGACAGGAAAGTGTATTCGTAAATGTCTTGTAGGGCATAGAAGGCCAGTGTGAGCGGTATAAGCAACATTCATACAATAATTATATGTTATTTACGTAGTTTTAAACGTTAACATAAGGTTGTGACGTATGGTTTTTATTGTAAGACAATTTTATGCAATTTTCAGTATGAGGCGAGACGGAACAGCTGGTCGTCGTAGCGATGTTGGCTCACATCAGATGAATGACAAGACTGAGGTTGCTTCCACGCTGACATCATTTCCTAGTTTATACGTGTATTGAAATTTCACTGTAACGCGGTGACGACTCTGTACATTGCCTAACGAAGCAATAATATCGTCCACGGAGCTGTTGGGCACAGATAAAAAAAACATTTAAGATTTTTTACGATATTAAAACTACTTGCGGTTTGAATATCGTTCGAATTCGTAAAGAATTTTAAATGGACTCTCGTCGGTTTGTCGACTGGCGACTAGGATTCCTATGATGTATATATTTTTTAAAATATCACGTGAAATGTCTAAGCTTGGTAGTTCCTACCGTCGTATGGTTTGTCGACTGATATCCGCAGGGTCGAGGCCGCGGATCGCTATTGATAAATCGTTTGATGTGCAGATGTATTGAGAACTAGGTTTATGTAACACGAAGTATGAGAATTGGGCATAGGTGTTTCGATGTCAATCTTAATGTGTTAAGTATGCAGCGTGCATAAGTTCAAAAGCTTCGGGGACGTAAGTTTTTATATGTAATATTTCCATTGTGTATTTGTAACGTGTTTGGAATGACATTTCAAGTTTGTAGTACTTATCGAACATTCCTTCGCGTGATGGCAGGGGTATGAAGCAGTATTTTATTTAAATTAGGGCCAAATTTCGGTGCTTTGTGGACTTATATAACAGACTCACCCCTTGGTACATTTGCACGGCTACCCCTGGCCGATGTTACATAACATTTAATTTCGAAAGATTATTTTTATGTCATATACACCGCGTAACGAACGTCTAAGTATTAAGTAATATTTGTAGCAAGCGTCTGCAGTCAAGTACAAAAGGTTTTTTTGAATAGTTACTGTAAACTTTAAATTAAGTTACAGTTAACGTATAAGCAGACAGTTATTTGAACTTAAAAACGTGCTAAAGGCCGGCACGAGGGTAGCGTGTAGTGCCCTAAGGGCCCGGCAGTGTACACTATTTGTCACCGCTTGTCGTAATTTGGCTAAGGTAAGTTTATTCGTAAGTATTAATTGTATTGTGATCTTATTTGTCGTATGTATTTACTTATTACTACTGGATTTTTCCTACATTTTCTTACACTGCCAAAATGCTCGTCGCGTACCCGTTCGACGTTGGTTTACAAATTGACTTCATTGTGATATTGTAATGACAAGAAGACTGCTTAAATTTAATAGTGATTGACCATGGGCTGTGTTGAGGACGATTCGAACTCCCCTAAGCTTGTGCGTGGGTTTGAGATGTGCACGCGATACATTTATCTGCCATGCTAAAATGATTACAGCAAGTCAATTTTGTCGCAGTTGAGCTAAATTTGAACTAAATCAAAAGTAAGATATGTTACCAGTGTTTTAAACAGAGATGAATCTATTTAAGTGATAGTTACTGCAGCTAGATGTGTCGGCCGTAGAGACAATTACTGTGGCTAGATGTGGCGGTCGTAGTCAATTATAGCGACAGTTACTGTGTCTAGGTGTGTCCTAGTCGGTTGTAGCGGCAGTTACTATGGTTAGATGTGGCGGTCGTAGTCGGTCATATCAACAGTTATGGCCGCTAGATGTGTCGGTCGTAGCGACAGTTACTGTGGCTAGATGTAGCGGTCGTAGTCTGTCATAGCAACAGTTACTTGCTAAATGTATATGTCATAGCGGCAGTTACTATGTCGCAGATGCAGTTGGTGTGTGTGTGTAACATGTGTAACAAAGTACTTTTAGCACGGCAGATTTAAATTAAACATTTGTATATAAAAACAATACTTGTGCCAAATGATTGACCGCATCGTGTAATGAATTAAGTGTATCGTGTAACTGAGACCACCTGCTTCGAGGGAAAGAGTTGAATCGTCTATTTCATTTATGAGTTGTTTTGAATACGGTTTAAATAAGCACAAAGTTACGTTGACATCACAAGACTGCCATATTTTATACATTTTATAAACTTACAAACTTTGAGCTATTATTTCCCAAGGATCGTGGTGATTGTGAATGAAGTTTCTTTTTAACCTAATAACTGGTGCATTTATTACAATATTTATTTCATAAATATGTTTTTGTATTATTTTATAATTAAAATACGATTTAGTCAATGAGTTAATTAATTATATTTATTGCTAACAATTCTTACGATCGAATACAATTTTGGTACTGTTGCGTACATTTTTATCTCACACGCCTGACGATGGTACTATTTGCTATTTATTTTATTTTATAAGTTCCAAATTTTTGTTCCTTTATTAGTTTTTAAGTATCGGACGGACGGAATCGGAAGTTTGTAAACCAACGTCACTGTATTATGTGAATCTCCCCGTTTAGACTGATTTTTTTACTATTTAACTTGTGCACTATTGTTGTTTTAAATGAGAATATTTTTAAACGTAACACATTGTCAATAGCTCCGAACGAGGCAATTGATACCCCGCAATGGGGAGTTTAACATTGATGTGCCCTATAATTTTATTATTATTATAATATTTCCTATGTAAAAAATAAAAAACAAAAACAAATTTAATTAAAATTCGAGTGAAGATGTGTATTAGTTTTAACTATCGCCACTAATGACATTGAAATATAATGGATGTAGAATTTCTCATTGGCATTTTATTTTACACACAAATTCCTTTTTTTTTATTAAGTTTGGCATGGTGTTTGTACCGTCAAATTGATTTAGAAATCTTTTTCTGTGGACTCTCCTCGCTATAGAAGACAGAAAACAGAGTTAAAAATACATCTAATACAGAAAAGTAATGTTAAATAATTACATACAATATCAAATTTGTTAATAATTTATTTTAATAAAAAATAAGTCAATATATAGCATACATGAGGGATAATAATAGTGTTCTTGAATAGTTTTTTTTTTAATTTTTATACAGACTCAATGCTCTTACGGTGGAAGAATATAGTGCCTGTATGGTCAGTAAAGGGGTTTTATTAGGCACAGGTTTTACGGGCTGGGATATTCAGAAAAGATACTAAAAAAGACTGTTTCTAACCCAATTCTTGAACAGTTTTCCTAAAGTATGAGGTCTATTTGAAAATATTTGGCAGATTACAAAGATATCTTATTTTGGTTCGTCTACCGTCCGTTAAGTCTACCATGGACGGTAGGACAGTATTCCCACAAGGATTTTAAATTTCGTATGTTATAAATAAAATACCCATTCACTTTCGCAATCAAGAAGTGGGCAAGGACAATGAACTGCCTTGAGGCGAAGAACAATATTTTTAACTCCATTGGACTTTCGCCTGGATCAGATGGTTACATACCTACCATCAAATTGTACAAATGATCTCTTCAAGACAATATATAGGAGCATACAAAAGTACTATTGAAATATTCGATAGCTTTTAAATATATAGTAATTGGTATTGTTCAAACATCTGACCGTTGGATGAAAGGAACATTTATTTATGTGACGGACTAAGGGTTAGAAAGTGTATCTAACAAGAAATGAACAATGGTTTTGGAAATTAACCATTCATGAATACTGCCCTATTTTATTAGCCGACGAAATAGTCAAGTATGTATGTATGTATGACCCAAGCCGCAACGGGAAATCGGTGGGTTAATTTTGGTGGTAACTAATTTCTATTATCTGTGAAAGCTTCGTCTATTTATCTTTGGTCTTAAGTATTTTATTTGTTTGAATATTTTCAGGCAGCTGTATAATTGTAAGTATTGATCGTTGGTGTTTTTTAAGTTAAATAATTCCACGTTGGCTTCGAATCTAAGCAACATACAAACGAAACAGTTTGGTTATATATGTCTTGAATCTGTACGAATGAAAATTAAAAAAAAAAACAGTATAGTTGGACCTTATCCAAAGTCTTGAGACAGGCTCTAACTTCGGTCGACAACCTCCTGAAGTCCTTGTTATCTGAGTTCCTGCAAAGCCTCATGTTACTATTTAGTCTTATTGATTATGTTTACTGGTAATTCAAGATACAAAGTTCCATCGACTTACATAAATGAGAGTTATTAGATAATTTATGTAATATAAGGGTTATGTAATTAAGGGTTATGTAACATACTGACGATAACAATAGCTTATTATGCATTTTCAGATGGAACACACAATTAAATTATGACCAGATGGACTTAATTAAAAAGTTTTGGAGAATCTTGTATTATCTAGAAAACTGTTAATGCCAGCTTTCAAAACATTTTGAAAATGTACCTAATTGTCTCTGGTTAATCTTCGATACGCAAACATATTATTATAATACATATGAAAACGAACTAATAATTACCGAAATTATGGACATAAATGGATGTTTTCAATTATAATTAAAATAAAATAATTTAAAAGATTTTCCATTCTGGTAAAAAATATCCTCATACGTAGGTCATTTCAAGAAACACCTAAACAAGGCAACGAACTAAAGAATGAAAGATATGCAACAAAAACATACTTCACAAGCGTACATATTATTGTAATTTACGAGATTTTTCCTAAATATAAGATTTTTTTTTGGTGAAAATAAAGTAATACCCTCATTCGTAGGTAATCTTTAAAAAATGTAGTTTTAAAAACTATTGAATTAAACAACAAAATTAAGCTATGAAGACATACTTCATAAATGTACATAATTATTCATGCAATTATTCCTAAAATAATATAAGAACATTTTTTAGTGAAAATTAAGTAATACCCTCATTCCGTAGGTCATCAAGAAACTTATTTTTAATAACTAACGATTTAACGAATAAAGTTATGCTATGAAAACAAACCTCATAAATATACAAATTGTTGTAATATACGAGATTTTTCCTAAAATAAAATAACAACATTTTTTGGTGAAAATAAAGTACCTACATTATGTAGGCTACTAATTACCTAATACCCCTATCCCCAATTCGTGGGACATCTTAAAAGTACGTTATTTTTGTTGTAATATACCTAACACGAATTTGTCCGCGGATTTCTGTATTCGATACATTTAACAGGCGAGTGGCAAGTGGCGAGGTGATACGGAGGTTATGAACACAAAAGATACAGAGCTCGGAACATTGCGGTCGGGGAACGGAACGCGACGGGCGTAAACCAGCGCTCACAGGGGCTTATTCTGATATTCTGATAATGATAATGAGTATAGCTTCTCATGTACCAATTTATAATGCGTTTACGTAGTACGCTTTGAAGAACGCCCCGCGAATACTTACTTGATAAAAAGTTGCATTTTACTAACATGTTCAGAAAGTCAGCCATCGTGTTTTTATACTATAACTAGCTGACCCCGCAAACTTTATTTCGCTGTATAAATTATTTATAGAAAATTGGGGGTTGGTAATATAAGAGTGAAAATTAAGGGTTGTATGTATTTTTTGATGCTACGTCATAAAAAATAATTTGCACAAAAAAATTAAAATATATGTTCAGGGATTTGCTACCCTGACAACTTACTGGTATAAAAAATAGTTTACAACCTATTCTCAGACATGCCGAATATACATATAAAATTTCTAAATAATCGGTCAAGCCGTTTCGGAGGAGTTTGGCAACTAACACTGTGACATGAGAATTTTATTTAAGTAAGATTTTCTTTTCCTGTACAAACTCATGTTCATGCAGATTTATCCGTGACATAATCATGAAGTTTATAATAACCTTTTTTCGTAAGAATGCTTTTAACTATTTTCCCAAAATTACTGTATAGTTATGTAAAAGTAAAGAAAAAAAATTAAGTGTACAATTTGTATTCTAGAAGAATATATTATTTAACATTGCACAGAATCAAAATTAATTGTAAAATAACCACCGTAACAATATTGATATTTGAATATGAAGGTGTTTTAAACGCAAATTTAATATTATTTTCATCTTAGAGCAGGGAATTTATTGGGTGCAAAGTCTTTAATTTAATGTTCTAAGTAAAATATTCTGATTGTCTAAGACCATGCGTCATTGACAATACACTTTTTGAGCTCTTTGTTAAAATCTTACGTGATTACAAATTTAAAATAACCTCCAACATTAGGATTAGTCGTATGTACGTTTCTCTTTATAGGTTTTAAAAATAAGGAAAGGGTTCTCGCAAATATTTTTGTACCTAGTACGTTTGTATGAACACCCACACGAGTCGCGTTTCAAAAGCAAATTGGAGGTATTGCCCCTGCGCGGGACAACTTTGGAGCGTACTAGATATTTGGCGGTTTGGCGGTGATTATCAAGTCTCTCCTTAAGTAAAAGCAAAGTTTCGCTTATCGTGCGACATGAAATCCAACGCGGACGTTCAGAATAGGTCCCGGACGCGAGGCTGACGTCAGGGATTCTTGTGCTCTGCAGCCCGGCCGTGAATCATGCGGCGATGTGTCACCGACGCCCGATGCCCAATGCCCGACGTTTGACGCCCGCTCCGCCAGCCTTGCTCTCCTCATTGTACTCAGATAAACTTCCAAGTAATTGAATGACTTTGTACCGTTCATCTCGGTTCTTCTAGTGAACAAGGATGAGACTTGTACAGAATGATCAGCTGTTTGAATAGGATCGTTTACTGTGACTATTAGCATTTCGGATTCGCATAAGTTGCGCCACAGTGTACTGTATGGAACCAGAAGCTATAATTCCACCTTTTCTTTATTTTCCTTTCAGTGTTCAGTATATTTTTCTACTGTGCTATCTGTCAGAGTATTCTATAAAATTTTATGTTCCTTTACAAAGAAATTAATAAAATAAAACCGGTTCTCGTTAAACAAAATTCTAGCTGTTAAACAAGCGGTTTGATGTTAATAATATTGAATATAACCTAATCTATTTGCTGAAATTAAGACTGGTAAATTGGCGTAATTAAAATAGTCTTTATGTATAAATTGTGGCGGGGAACGCCGCCCTAGTACTAGGGATCATCTATCACTTGAGAGACTTGTGTTCTGCGCATATTACTGTACAAAAGTTTAACTATTGTAGTTAAATAAAATTATGTATTATCGGTGAATAGTGTTTATTAACAGTACAAATAATTAATATTTCTGATATCCTTTATTCATAAACATATTGCCAGAGTCTTATTACAACAACAGCGACGCAGTCGGAGCCGCAGAGAAGTGAGAACAGGACGGTAACACAGTATGTATTGAGGCCATTGATAAAATTCCCGTTTCGTATTTAATACGACAACCGAACAGATGACCCAGTGGTTTGAACGTTGATCTGTGGTACGCGGGGGCCGGGATCGAATCTTTGCACCTCATTTTTATATGTAAGAAAGCAAGTTTTTTTAAATTTATTTATTTAAACTTCTCCAAATGTTGTACATATAGTTTAATTAAAACTAAGACGATTTTTTTGCCAGTCGACCTTAAGGCAGGGGTTTAACAACGAAGTTTCAAATAATTAACTCTGTATCTAGTTCCGCACATGGTAGGAAATATTACTGTAACATTT
>DWPQ01001900.1:0-11394 GCA_018251795.1 Perichares adela | reverse complement strand
ACACACAATATTGATAGACCGACGTCTGTTACGTCAACTGTATCGAGTCAGTGTATTGACAGTTGACACTGAAAGCTATGCATCCGTTCAATAAAAATAATTTATTTTGATTATTGTAGATTTTTCATATAACTTACATACATACATTTCATATAACTTAACATATAAATGAATACAAATATACAAGTTCGTAATATAAGTATTGTAAAATATTTATTAATTTGTTTTGTTACAGATAAAAACATGACTACTGTAAAATGTACACACAATCGATACAATGTCGTTGAATAAAATATATGAGCATTTTATTATTTTGGTATATCTTGTTTAATGACTAGTTACATAAATTTTAAACTAGAAATAAATTTTGAACTCTTAAACACAATTTTAGTAAGGGTAATAATAAAAGAAAATAGAAGGTGGCAACATTACAAGCCAAAAAGGGCGACAGTGTAGGAACGTAATAAATCGGTGTCTCCTTGGAAATAATATTGATATTCCAAATAAACGGAAAAGTGAAGAAGGTATGTAACGTTATTTGCCCCATATTTTCACTGTAATTAGCTCCAGTCCAAAAGTCCTTTTTAATGGATTTCTAATAACTATGGTCTATGTGGCACAATGTTTTGACAGTTGCCATTGAAATACATATTTGATATTTTGTTTATATTTCAGGATGTGTGCCTTTAATTCGTGACATCTGACATAAAACAAACTGTATCCAAAGCTTCGGAATACGACTAAAAATGTCAGCGGATCAATGCACTCAGAGCTCCACTGAGAATGGCCATGGACGCTAAAGACTTGAGGATAGAATCTGCTCTGGGTGCGCACAGTGACGATGGAAATACAAAGTACGCCCAGAGCGGCACTGCGTTTCAATCTAACGGTAATAAACAATATCAGGATATTGGATCAAACTCATTGGCTAAAGTGGATGTACCGGCCGCGAGGCCGTGCGCCATCATAGGCCCCGATAGAGTAGTGCCGCCGCAGTCGACGAATGATGCATATATCAAAAAAGTCCCGGTCGAACCATGGCCGTGCACAGATAGCATCTACCAACACCCACCGGAATATCCTTACAAACCTACAGAATACCAACTTTCAAGAAACATATCACCGAGACAAACATTTCAAGAAAATATGCAACGTATTATGGTACCGCCCTCATATGTGTCTGTGAAAAACAGTGAAGACCATTGTGTAAAAAACCCTAAGTTGATGCCTCTCGAGTCAAAGTTTTGTGATGTGCCTTATACTATTAGTCCTATAAACAATGAACCAAAAATTGTTAAAAGCTCTGAGGGACTTGTGCTTAACAACAGCTCTAACCAACCTGTACTCCCTCACGGTTGGCCAAGCAGTGGTGTTAATATGAGGCCCTTAAGGCCTTATGGTGCTCCTGAATTGTATCAGTATTCAGAATATCCCAATGGTCCTGGCCCTCGGCCAATATCAATGATAAGGCCACATAGAAATATCCACGAAGATATGCCTCAAGTATACCAAGACCGTTTCCATGAAGCAAATGTTCGATTCAAGCCTTATCCTACAACAAAAGAAAGACCTCTGCAGAATCCACATTCAAGGTATGATTATATTCCTAATTACCCTAATGCATTTCAACCACACCCTTCGTACCCACCGCTCAAGTATGAATTACAAAAGTCGATACCTACACATCCATACTCTGTCTATCCTCCAGTACCTCTTAAATATTTAGATAGGCGTATGGCTGTACCTACTATGGAAAAGTATCCTCGTTCTCCCACCCAACAAGTAAATTTTAATCAATCATTTTGTAATCAAAACATTCCACCTGCTTATGGGACACTACCAGGAAATTGCTTGCAAAATAGAGCATATCCATATGTTTCAGATCCTTCCTCAAAGAATATGATACAAAATAGATTATATTTTGATGGTAATCATTCTCGAAAATATTATACGGGTCCAGAAAACATGCTTATAAATGATATTAACCGACCTCCAACCATCAAACCTGATCTTTTATACCCTTCTTATCCACCTATAAATATACATTCACTTCCTCCCCACCACATGTATCGGAAAGAAAGCCCTATGAAAGGATATGAACATGCCATACATTATCGAAATTTAGAGTACTCCACAAATTTAAATTCATTGGGTAGGGTACCATTACAGTTTTCGCCTCAAACTATGTCCATATCTCCTTCGGATTCAAATGCAAGCAATGATACTACACACATTCTTGGAAATGCACAGGATGACTGTGGATATGCTAGCCAATCCTCTACAGCTAGTATAAGAAGTATGGAATCTGGGATTAACAGGGTATCAAATGATATATACCGAAGACATGATATGTTATTGCCTCATATGAATAAATTTGGACAGAAAGTAGACACTAGTACAAGTTCGAAAGATAAAAAGAATCTTAATGTTAGGCAATTTCTTCAAATGTGGAATGAAGGAGATGATGAAGGTAATGATAATAATAAGGAGACTACAAAACAAAGAGATTCTAGTAGTTCCTCAGGTTGCTATGAGTCAGGTAATAGTCAAGAACAACTGTATGTTCTTGGTTTGGTGAATGTACCAAAGGAAGAGTTAGGGAAATATGATCATATTCAAAAAATCTCTAAATTACCTGAAAATATTAAGGGGTATAACAGCATTGAGTTACTAAACCAATACGAAAAGCTGGTTGAGTCACCAGAGTTGAATCACTTTACATTACCACCTTCACAAACAAAACAAAAAGATTTACAAGTTCCAATTAGAAATAGTTATCCACGACATGGAATGGAAATGTCAAGTGTTAGTGCTCGCCCACTCTCGCCTTTGGATGTTGAAGCTAAAATAAGCCAGTCAGTTATCCACAAAGAGGTTGGTTGTAATTTTGAAATAAGACCCTGCAGTCCACAAATGATGAATGTTGAATTAGCCACACCTGTACACAATGTATTAGGTGAAAGATTAATAGAAAAAGTGGTTAATCCTGTTAAAACAAAGTCACCTATATGTCAAAGAATAGAAGAAACTAATAATATTTCCTCTTCAAGAAGTTCACCGAAAGTCACAAGTTGCAAAATGGTTAGTAATCAATATCCTTCTCCTCATTTAAATGATTCTTTAAAAACAAATTACTGTTTACAAGATTTGGAGAGTAACTCAGGAGTGTGCCTCGCCTCTTTACCAAGATTAGATAATGATATAGAATTAAACTTCCCTGAAATTAATCAACAATTTATCAATGATAACAAAATATCATCAATACGAGATCTGCCTGTATTAGACACAGAGAGTGGTGGTAATACACATAGCAGCAAAAGTAAAATTCAGAATCAGCCTTTTGTCGCAGAGCACCTTAGCTCAGCTTCTGATTCAGATAAAGATGTCTCAAAACTTAGCAAATACAGAATACAAAAAAGGAATTCTATTCCCAACGACAGTGATGTTACCTTGAACATGTCTATACATAGGACCAACAGTGTTATTATTAAAAATCCAGATAACGCAAAAGGCCAAGAGGAATGTATTTATAATGTTCCTTTGATAACTAATGATACCCCTAGCATTGAAAATATAGTGAATCCTTTAAATGATGTAGTTCAAAGTGAGAGAGCTATAAACTGTTCCAATAAAAAAGATGCAGAAATAGTTTTTGAAAATTTTGACGACTACAAATCAGGGGATAGTGATACTGCTATCGATTTCAGTTTAAATAAATCGGATGATGTACAGAGCAATAGTGTTAATAGGCGAAATAGTTTAAGCGATACATTGAAAAATAATAATAAAGTAGATAATGAATCAATTTACAATGTTACTGAAAATACTTGTAGCAAAGAACTACCTCAGCACCTAGTAGAAATTGAACCTAGTGATAACTTTTCTATGTTGCAAGCAAAATCTCCCATATTAGATAATATTACCTGTTCTAACATACTCAATGATGATATAATATTGAAATCCATTGACGAGGACAATCAAGTTCCTCAGACTTATGAAACAGTCATCACCCATTCGAAAACCAAGGAAATATCAGTCAAGGAAGTATCAGATATCAATGTATCGTCTTTTTCTGAGGAAATAGATTCACATAATGATTTGTCCTATGTAAATCATGATAATGAAAATGTATCAACAAATTTAAATGGTTTTAATACTGATGGTGCTATAAATGTCACTGCAGTAAGTAATGAAGTAGAAAACAAGGCACTAAATTATTGCATACCAGAAGATGAAGGTGGGGCCCACTCTCCTATATGTAAGCTGAAACACGATTTTGGCGAAGAAATCCCAAAATATCATGATATTGTTAAAAAAACAAATACAAACGAAGATAATTGTACTGTAGAAAACAAAGAAATGATTACATTGAAACAAGAAAATGTCGCTGAAAGTGACCCGCAAATACTTTTAGATACAGGCACAAGAAATAACAGTGTTAATGATTTCACAACTCAGAAATCCGAAATAGAGGAGATTCAAACTGTACCGATTGAACTTAAGAATGTTGAAGATATATCACATAAAATGTTAAAAGATGTAAATGATATATCAAACCCAGAAAAAATTAATAACCACGATGGTAAGCTTGTTGATTTTAAAGGTTGTGACTATGTGGATGTCACTAATAAATCAAGTGACGAAAATCACACAGAGAGAGAACCGCCTGACTTTACTAGTAGCGCAGTTTACGATAAGCCACCTAATGCTGATGACCAAATAAATAATTTGGATTCAATTAATATCCCATGCATAGAAATGGTCTTTGAAAATAATGATTCAGTTTCTGGAACAGATATAACTAAGAACGTACCTGACGAGATCAATCAAATTACACTTAATGCAAATTCTTGTACTGAAGTAATCAAAGGTGATATAAGCTATAAAATTGCTTTGAAAAAGGAACTTTTCTCATCTAGGATGCAGAAATTGTTAATATATTATGAAGGTCCATGTACTTCTATATCAGGTAACGAAAATGTAAGTAAATATTCTGACGGGGACACTCCTTGCTTACTACCGACAGTAGAAAATAACTCAGTTAATCCGCATTTAGAAGATGATGATATAGTTCCAAAATTTAAAAATCACTCTAGTAGTAATACTTTTGACAGAAAAAACGATGATGATACAAATAATGTCACGTCAGATAACTCAACAGAAATTGAGGAATATGAAAGTACAACTGAGGGATGCAATCCTCGTGATCGTGCCACTAATAATATTGCTATTGATGTAGATAAAATACAAGAAACTCATATAACCATAAATGATGATAAGGATAAAAATCACCCTAATAACGTTGTGGAAAATAATAATTCTGAATCTTTATTCGCGGTGGCTGCAGAAGATTATGATGCAATCGTCAACAATGATATTCAGATTCATGATAAAATTAATAATCACGTTAAAGAAAAAAAAGGCTTACATTTCATATGCAACCAATTGCCTAATAAACGTAGTAGAACCCTCAAAAGATCATTGTCAGAATCTGCGGTGACAGATTATACCACTGCTGATGTGGATACGAAAGGAAGTTATGATCATAATTTTAAGTATAGCAGAAAACGTGCAAAACTTATTGATTCGGAAATAACAGTAGAATCTCAGGTATTAGCCGATAATTTTTCTAGTTTTATTCAAACCAATCGAAGGAATTCGGTGTCTACAATTTGTAACGACGAAAACGTATCGTTTTGCATTTTCATTGATAATGATTGCGTGTTAACAGAAGGGAATGAAAATTGTCAGAAAATTTGTTATACAGAAATACCTGAGGAATGTTTGGCTACAATTTGTACGGAAGAGGATGCTTTAAATTCTGAATTAAATGCAGATATTTCCTATGGAGATACTGCCGTGATTTGCAGTGAACAGGATGCTGTAGATTCTGAATTGACTGCAGATATATATTACGAAGATAATGTCTTAATATGTGGCAAAGACGACAATATTAATTCAGAATTAAATTATGAAAATATTTCTTATGAAGAACCAAACCAATGTCCGTACGAAAATGAGTTAATTTTACATAACCTAGAAGAAAAAGGTATTGAAGAGACTTGGCTCGAAGATGTGGCATGTATGGAAACAGTATTTAGTGATGATATTGCTGAAGATATTGTCATCAGTGCTCCATTATCACCTAAAGACTCTGAGTCATCTGAGGATGAGAGTGGTAGTGGAGATTTTGTGTATAGCATTGACGGAAATGAGCACACAAATAAGGTGAAAAATATATACGGTAATCAAATGTGTGATGATGACGCTGAATTAGTTGAGAAATTATATAGAACTCCACAAATGAACGTAAATAAAACCTTAATTGATAGAGAATCTCAGCTTTCACAGGAATACAATCGATACTACGATAATGATTCATTAGAAAAGATATTGTCTGATTCCAACACGTTAGACTCTTATTCTTTAGTTCCAAATGATTCAGTGTCTGGTAAATCTTTAGTAGCACCAAGTGCTCTGACATGTGATGACGTTCATGGCAATAAAGAAAATTTAGAGGACCTTCCAGAACCAGAAACTCAACATGAAGTATACTCAACTGTGGATTTACCGGACCTAGCTCAAACAAAGTTATCTGAGGAGAGAGAAAATAAAGAATACGATGATTGTCTTGTACATTCCTGTGAATCTAGTTGTGATAACTTTGTGACTTATAAAAAAGACGAAAAATTGCAATATGCAATATCGAGTTCTCCAGAGGTATCATCTACTACTTCTGAAGAAAAGGGTCCAGCAATCCTTTTAAAAATAAGAAGCTACAAAGGATCTAAAATTTCTGAAGTTAATGAGATGAATGCAAGTTTTAATCATTCACACTCCCAAAGGCCATTAATAACAAAAGCAGCGCAAAAATATATTCCACCTTTAAAAGAAACCATACACGATTTGAAGGTGAAAATTCGTTTACCAAAACAAAGTCTCTATAAATTACAGCAATTGAAGAAATCCAAAGAAAAACCAAAGATAGATACAAACTGTCGTAAGCTTTATATTAAAAGTTTACCACAAACCAAGGCTAAGCCGAAACCTAAGTTTGAGGATGTTCTAATGAGTATAGATGAAATTCAACTAAAAAAACATAAAACGAAGAATAAAAAGAATAAACAATCCGTACCTAAAGTCATAATAAAGAAAAATGAAAACGGAGCTCATTACGCGAGCACTCAAACCAAAGAAACATTTAACCCAGACTTAACGGGAAGGAAGTGGCAACCTTGGGTATTCTTAGAGAAAAGCCATTTTGTGGATAAAATGGCTTTAAAACAAAAGTATAAAGCCATCTATAGCCATAGGAAGAAGACGTTTGTTTTAGCAGAAAATTTTCGTAAATATAAATCAATTTCTAATGCAAAGTTTGTAATAACTCATCCCAAATCTAATGATAATATTTCGACAGGGAATCTTAAATACACGTTTCGACTAAAACACAGTTAATGTTATGTGATTTCATGTCATAAGTGTTGACTTATGACTTAACAATTTTATTATGTAGGCCATAATCATTGCCTATTCCTAAATCCCACCCTTACACGGTCTCATAAATGTAACATTCCTTATATCCAACTAAATCTTAGTTGTTCTTAGTTACCCAATTAAGTTTTCGTTATGTAATTATAAAATAATATTAACAAATTTATTATAACACAAAGCCAAATTTTAGACAAATGTGATTATAACAACAAAGAAATATTAAGATACGGTCCTTAAATTATAAGTGATATTTGTTCAGATATATGTTTTGTTACATTTCAAATTCTATTAACTAGTTTATAATATTGTCATTCCGTTTAAGTGATCATTAATTTTTAAATAGTATTGTGTATATATATATACAAATTGCACCAATAAGTACGTATTTGTTGAGCTTGTGTACCTGTATATACATCAAAGTGACGTTTAGATAGCAAGTAATTCTTCTTTCTCCATGTACGCAATTTTGCATACATGCTGGGAGTAAATAATACATTTTGTGTATACATGTCACTTTGTTCCATGTATTAAAGGAATAATTAACTATTTATTGTCCAAATTATAAATTCGTTAGTGGATAATAGAATATTGATTATGTTAAAGTGTAAATACTGTCGATAAAATGATAAAGTGTTAGTTTAAGAGATATTATTATTGATATTTACGATGGTAACTTGTGTGGAGCGAACTGTGCTAATAGATATATTTACACGAGTTTTTGTTTAATATTGGATATTTTATTAAAATTATCAAAGTGTTATAATATTTATTAATATACACTAAGTCGCATGTCGTCGCAAATACGCGACGATTACTATTGCTCACGTAAATTCTAAACACATGTAAGATAAGTAAATATTTAAGAGAGAAATGGGTAATTTAATAACTTTATAAAATGTAGTCTGAAGTACAAAGAGTGTGCACTACTTTTGTAATATACCACTTTATCCGTCGTCAGTGTAATATTAACATTAATTTAAAGACGTCGTGTATTTAATATAATCTTAATACATTATATTATACTTTCGTTTCCTGTATTGTTTTGTAACGTTGTCGCAAAATAATAGTAACACAGTTATTAGAGGCATAAAAGTTTAGCGTAAACTGAGCACGAACAGAACAATACTCACAAATAAAATATTAAACATTTATGTATCAAATATTTATAATATTTAATTATGAAAGCGTAACTCTGGCTATTAGCTTCTAATTTCAAGAGATAGTTTAACGCGTTTGTCATACATTTGTAGCATATTTTAACGCGTTTGTCATACATTTATGGCATTATTTAACGCGTTCGTCATACATTCATACCCTCGGTACCGTCGGTTACAGGCCGTAAGTCCATTTCAGACGCGTATTATTTATTATCTTTACACTCAATGTTAAAGTTCATAGTTACGCTTACATAATTATATTTCGAAATAAAACATGTTTTGTAGGTACGTCTGAAAATAATGTTTATTTTTAATAATATACATATTTCGTTTACACGAAGTGCCTGAGTAGTTTTACAAATTATTTGCGAGACATGTATAAGATTTTATCTTAAATTAGTGCCTTTATGCTACGCGTCTCTTTATTTTCCAAGTATACTATCTACTTATAAAAATATTGCTGTTGTCGTATAGGTAAACTGTACGATTAAGTACTAGTTCTTAATACTAGTGGTACCGTTTACTTAATATATGGACACGAATACTAGGTACCAATACCAGCTTTTATCGCTACGTTTTGATTGCGTAATATTTGCTTGGTGAAACCAAACTTAAATTAAGAGGTGGTCAAAGAAACAGTTTAAAGTTGATTTCAAACTTGTATTTGCTATACTTTATGTATAAACAAATATACTTTGAAACAGCATTATTGGAGAGTATTAGCGTAAACTTGTTTACTAATTAAATGTAATATAAAAATAATTACTTTCCATACAACTATACCAAAGTAGATACCACCTAAGCTTCCTACAAATAAATTGAGAGTATCTACTGATCTCAGAGTCTTATTGCGTGATTGTGCCTAACAAACCGTTATAAAAATAATACACTATTTTTATATTATATACAGGGTGTTATGTAAAATATATACCAAATATGTGCTTTTATGTGTTAGCAAGTGCTGCCTTCGTAGTTTACTATAAGTCCATAGTTAATGAAAATGTTTAAAACCACGTGAAACATTATGTTGGTTGGACTGTTTATTTATTATGTAACTGTTAGTATAAGATTATGTTAAGGTGGGTAAGTTAAGTTTGAGGTGACGGAGTTTAGTGCTTGATTGTGAGATGTACAAATCGTCGTCACCCATTTAGTGATTATAAAGCTTTCGTGGCGTGTTTTATTGTTTACTAAAATATGGGTTATTCCAGAATATTTGAGGCTGAACTTTACTAAGTAAGGTTTAATTTTTACTGATATTTTATTTGATGTTAATGAAATCATGAACGTTTGTTATGCACTCTTGAGTGGATTGTTGAGTTTATTATATCTGCACCTTGTTGGCCATTGTTAAAAATATAAGTGATTTAATTATATACATTTGTATGTAAGCACTGTTGACTTAAGGGTTACGGAAATATTTTTTATTAATTAATTAATAGTGTTTAGCAACAATTTGTTTCTTCGTTTAAATGATAAAACATATCTTTTTATGCCAGTAACGCACGTGATAGTGTTTCGTGATAGACATTATTATTATTAGTGAATCCTAAACGATGTGTCCTAATGTGTGTACACAACAGAATGAAACCTATTTTTCATGGGGATCTAATTGTTTTTGAGTGGAACCTAATTTTTGAGAACCGTTCGTATATTGACCAATTAAATGTGTTCTGAATAAAAAGACGATTTTTATTTATTTAAAGCTATTTATTTATTAAACTGGTTACACGGGTATATTGACTTTAACAGCTTCTTGACGAATGGCGCTGATGAGGTCTTGGTTAATGAGAAACACGAATCGGAGGCCCGCGATCTGTGAAAACAAAAGAAAATTAATACAATTCGAAATATTTTTTCTTTGCATTCTTAACCGCATTCCCGTTAGTACCAACATAAAACCTTTGAGCTTTTAACCGCATTCCGATTAAAATATACGTTCATTATTTATTTTCCGCTTCGCATTGGATATTATAATAGACATTAAAAATACACTTTACTCGATGGAGGAATATTGTGATCAAACTGTATATTAAATTCTTCACAATGTTCTCGAAGGTTCTGAAGTCTACCTGGGCCACTTGGACAATGAGGTTAACTGTGGCCTTGAACTGCGAGGCCTATGCCCAGCAAGGACATCATTACGGGTTGTGATAATTCACTTAAACTACGATTGCCGCAAACTTCGTAGAAATTAACGTTTCAATTGTAATGGAATAAATAATAGACAATTCTATAAATTATACTAGCTGACCCCGCAAAAGTTGTATTGCCACATATAGCAAGTCTCCCATATAAGTGCTGCGAATATCAGTTACTCGAACGCCTGATGTACTTACATAGCAAGGCACCTATCGTTGTATAATCAATCGTTTTCCTATGTCAATTATTTGTAACCATTACCCGGTTTTCCTTAGGAATGAAGCTTTTTCCGCGGTAAAAAGTAGCCTATGTTCATCAGTGATAATGCCGGCTTCTAATGGTTAGAATTTTTCAAATCAGTCTAGTAGTTTCGGAGCCTATTCAATACAAACAAACAATCAAATCTTTCCTCTTTAAAATATAGATGATATAGATGTAATATGATAATGATAGAAATATATAATATAATATAAATTAAAATTAAATTAATTAAACGCTAACACACTCATACCCCCGCACTAGGTTTTCCTGTGTCGCAGGTGGCATGGACAACACAAATAACACATCACTAACACCCATGACCCGAGAACAAATATTTATCTGT
>DWPQ01001899.1:0-11398 GCA_018251795.1 Perichares adela | reverse complement strand
GAAAATATACTCCCTGGCAGTTTCTTGCCGCTTCTTCTTCTAGGGCCTACTCATCGTAGGGATTTGCAGAAGCGATGACGTAAATTGACTTTCGAAAAGTGTTTGTCAAAACCTACTTCGAATAATAAAATTTCATTAATTAATTAAGTTAGTTTCCGAACTAGTTAGTTGCCGAAGAAGCATGGGGAACTGTTATGCGTTTACAGGTACCAGGGACCTGGGAAATGCTGGCATTCCGTAGGTACCATAATCTAGAAAAATCGGAAAATTGCCAGTTATAATCGCGCACCGAAAGTTCCGTACAGCTACATTGAATAAAATATTAGGAAACATTATTGATGTTCTTAAAATAGGAAAGCGCTGAAAATTGCTCAAATTAAAAAATACTTAAAAACACTTTGCTGATATCGTCGATGCGCAGCTATAGGTAACTACTATTTTGTTGACTATCCAAATTACATAACAAAACTATTTTACGCTACAAAACATCAAGAGCTCAAGACAACAAGCGAAATACAAACACGATATTTGAAATACGCTCCAAAAAATTGAAATTCGAATTATTTTCGATAACGGACTTTTTAATAGTTTTTAATAAAGTTTGGTTGCTGCTGAAAGTTAAAACAGATTCACTTTTATGTTTACATTCATCCATTTGGTTGTTTTATCCAAAATACCAGGCGAAGGTAATGTATATTTTGAGCTATA
Source organism: Perichares adela (assembly GCA_018251795.1). NCBI lineage: Eukaryota > Metazoa > Arthropoda > Insecta > Lepidoptera > Hesperiidae > Perichares > Perichares adela. The sequence continues at coordinate 10,690 of DWPQ01001899.1, read as the reverse complement.
TTCTACGTCCTATCCACCTTAGTACTAATTAGTATCAGAAATTGTTTTAGTTAGGAACGTGCGGCGAAGCGGGCAATAGACGAAGCAGTCGGGTTATTGGCCGCTGTTCATTGCACTCGCTAACACTGCCATAGTTCTTCTAACTATACAACCATACCTAAAGTTATCTACTTATAAGTATTGCGTGTTCAATGTCATCATGCTTTTACTACGGTCTTGACTGTACTTAGTAAGGTACATCACATAAATGTTTACTAATCTACCTTTTGTTGGTTATCGCAAGGGAAATCTGAAGATACTCGACCTTCTTGCGAGGTACGGATTGTGGGATTTTTACCCACTAAAACCCACTCGGCGTTTTTCCAACTATGTTATAAATGACTGTAATTACAAAAAGTCGTCGTCCTAGAAAAAGGACGACAGTGGCAGTAGGGCGACATTGATACGCGGATTACGCCCTCGGTATCGAGTTCGATGACCGGCCCAGTCATTACCGCCCAGTTTATCTACACGACTTCCACACGGACACTTAGATAATTACTATGTCATAGTGTTTTATCGAGTTTTTTAATTTTATTTTCGTACTAGCTGACCCCACAAACGTCGTTTTATGTAAATTATTCTATAAATAGTCTATGTTCTTCAGGGATAATGTCGGCTTCCAATGGTAAAATAATTTTTCAAATAACTCCAGTAGTTTCGGAACCTATTCAATAAAAATAAACAAACAAATCTTTCCTCTTTATAATATTACTATAGACATACATAATATGCTTATGTATTATGTATGTATAACATGAGGTCTACATAAATTGGCCTGGTGTCCGGTAAAATATCTGCACTCAAATATCGACCATCCTTTCGATTAAAAATCTGGGCGATAAGCAAGGTTACATTATCAGTGGAGCGAAGGGTCCCGCCAGATACTGGTGTTAAAAAAAATATTTTCGTTCATTAACAATATAGTTATGTTTCCTATAAACAGGTTTTGTGGCTATCCTAGTAAACATACAACTGTCTGTGTCAGGAGGTGATAACGCCGGCTATTACGAGTTGTCATGATGATGATGATAACATTACTTAGTTCATCATCCCAAGTCGAGCACGGTGGTAGAAGCAAAAAATTGACGTGCATAAGTGTATCGGTGATACCTACATGAATTTTGAATTGAATGAAGATTTTTAATTTGAATTTGAACAATTTAAAGGTATGAGTCCGGGTGTCCTACAAAAATTATGGCTATGTGACACGCGTTGCTATATACGCGGAGTCGGAATTCCTCATATTTATATATTTATTTAATCTTTATTGTACAAACCTTAATACTAAAGGCTACAAAGGGCGGACTTAATGCCTAATGGCATTCTCAACGAGTCAACCCTGGATGATGGAGAGAGGATGGAGTAGGTATATTCCGACTCCGCGAAGTATATTGTTTTCAGGTTCAAATATCACATCTTATGTTATTCGTGCATTCCATTCACTTCATTTGTTCCATCTTTAGAGCGAAGTGCACGCCACGCCAATAAAACTGTCTCGGTGATCCGAACCAAGTGTTCTTTTGAAGTTTTTATGTTTGTTCATTATGTGTGTTCGTGTTATTCTATACTCTTAACAACTGTTTTTCATTTCAACACCACAACAACGTACGTATCAGTGTTGAAACACAGCTGTTAAAGGATCGAAGATAACATTTATTGCAGGCAACTGAGGTGTTACATATCAATTGACAGAGGTAGCAATGGAACTGAGATCTATGATAGATATAAATAAATGTATTCTGGTGTTCCAATTACAGTTTTCCCATCAGGAAACAGCTGATATGAACAATGGCATAGTAAACGATCGTTGTTAAGATATCTTAAAGTCAACCCAGACGAAAAAAACACTTATTTGCCTCATAAACGTGTGCCCCAGCCGACATTCAAACATGGACTACTAACCAGGCCGTAATGATTTAGCCATAAGCTCTCTGCGAACTTATGCAACTCACTAATCTACACAATGACAATGGTCCCCAAACAGTTTAACGGTTGGTTCCAATAATTTATCTATTGCATTACGACTGGTTAAAACATCATATTGTTGTTGTTACTGCATTTTTGTGTATCAAAAACAAAAACAGATGCAAATAAGCTATCAAATTGATCTGTCGCTACGTTTAACAAAGTTAAATGATTTAATACAAAAAGAAAGAGAACGACCAACATTAATGGATAGGCAAGTAATTGGAACGAGCGGTACCTCTGTCACGATCCTAAGTGTGTAAGAATCAGTTGAACATACCCACAAAAGGTTAATCGAAACCTTGAGTCATACGAAAACACCAAGCTATTTAAATACATATGACACGACATTTAAGAATGTTAAAACAATATTGAATTCCTTCTGTAAACCAGTCACCAAATACATTAGCAGCGCCCTCTACAGCTGCATTTCCTTTTCAAATTCAGAATTTACACTCACGGTCAATACCCTTGTACGAGAGTGATATATTTAGTCCCTGAAACTTCCGCAATATTCAACGTAACAAGGTAGAACAACCTCTATTACGTACGACGCAAGATAAGTGTTTGTACAAAGTACGTTGGCACAGTGTTGGCATTTAGCAAGAATGGCTTCCTCTGCCGGTTGTAAGCGTGTGTCTCAAAAGCGGTCATTCAGCTTCGGGCGGTTTCAGTTTTAAACGTTGTCACTGGAATTTGCTATTAATGCAGAATTCCGAGGGTATCGAGGTATTAACGTTTCTGGCAAGTCTGTATACTTGATATTGTGAATTATTTTCGTACACTGCACATTGAGGTATTTGAGCAGAAAACAAAACATTAAGCAATTAAGCTAATAATTATGTGTATACAATTAACTAAGGAAGAAAGAATCTCAAATTGGACAACAGTAATTAACAAAACGACATGAATAAAATAGCTGATATCCGTTGGATTCAGAAAGCTCAGAACCGGAAAGTTTTACACGTGTCAGGGAAGGTTGACTTCTAAAGGCTGTTGGATTTATTGTATTTTAATCTATATATATAAAATTCTCGTGTAGTTGCCATACTCCTCCGAAACGGCTTGACCAATCTTTATGAAATTCTGTACGTATATTCGGTAGGACTGAGAATAGGTTGTAAACTATTTTTTACATCCATAATATTTTTTTTATGTTCAATTCTTTTTAAATATATTTTTTTAATGATGTGGCCTGAAAATTACGTACAACCCCCAATTTTCACCTTTCTATCACCAACCCCTATTTGTTATACACTATTTTTTATATGGCGAAACAAAGTTTGCGGGGTCAGCTAGTATTAAATAAAAGTGTCCCATAACAAAGTGTGACAAAAAGGTACTTATGGTAGAAGATCCCGGCATATAACTCACCAAACGTTTATTGGATGATTTTTTACTATATCTAATTAAATAAATCAAGAAATATATTGCAACGGGTTGCCTAATAAATTAATCAATAATATCATTAGTTAACAATTTTACTTTTTTAAACATTTGGTAATTAGACAAATTCCATACCATTCGAAAGTAAGAAGCCTATGGAATATGGAAAAGTTAAGTTGCCAATTTTTTTCCCGTCACAACTCTTGGGTAGCCAAGTCTCGAGTTGTACTGTTCATCCATTATGCGTTCGGTGAAGGTCGTTGTATGGCGGGATATTAGACCATTAGCAAGTACAGACAACGCTGATATTTACAATGTAAGGTACACAAAATTAATTCCTGTATAGAACTTAACTGTTAAGTGTCATACTAACACAATGTAAAGTAGCAAAAATGTATACACAAGTTAATTGTAAAAGTAGTAAGTCACAACGGCTTACAATACAAAGTTAAATCTTTTTATATTACCACAATATGTCTTGTAGCCATAAAATCAAAGTGCACAAAATCAAACCTACAAACAAAAATCCACCTTACGTATATTGGTATTGGTGTCAGAACAGCTCAGAGTCAACTTTTCATTAGACCACGCCGAGACAGCCATAGAAAAACAAGGGCCGTAGCAAATACTACTTGAAATAGGTTTCGCAGAATAACTTTTGTTTTTTTTATTATCAAAGCCTTTAAGGATTCCCGTGCATCCGATAGAAAAATCCGAACCCTTGGACAATCACTCGTGTGCCTGTCAGTTCGTCCGTTTGGGGCACCAACACAAAATTCAAAGGGGTATGAATACAAAATTCGGTAACCCAATGACAGACTAGAAAATTGAAAATAGTTTCAGTTGCTCATAAGATTCAAATTAGAAAAACGCATTCTTCAAAATTGAGCGTCAACTGACAATTGAACAATCAACTATAGTTGTTGAATACAGATTGAATTTGTTTAAAACTAATTAAGTTTCACAACAGAGATTTCCAGTAATAAAGATAACTGCTATCATCTATTTTCCTCAAGAAAAATTATCCAGCAAGCTTGTTTAAAACCCTATTCAAAAAGAGGCACACAAAACTGCAGAGATATTTGAATTCGCCGCTAAACGTCGTACTGTATGCGACAGATTACTTCAATCTCATCTTAAATCGAGTGTCGTAAACAAACAACCGTTTAAGCGTCTTATTTGCGACGGAGAGATATCTAAAGCCGGTGCCGGCCAATCCCTGGAGGAGGCAGCTTTGAATTACACTGCGACAAAACAATACTGATATGCTTGGAGCATGCAATATCGATATAAAATTATATGATATGAGTTACGTATGTTTTAAATTATTGTTTTACTAGCTTGCGGCCGCGCCCGCGTGGAAAGTTCCCAGCAGGCGAGATTTTTTAATATTAATAGTTACATTGGTAGACAATGCCATTAGGCATTATGTTTGCCCTTTGTTTCCTCTTTTAAGACGCGACATAAACAAATAAATACATTAATAAATGATAGAAAATAATGTTATCAGAGTCATAAAGTAATTTGCAGACTACTCATTAAATACAAGACAATATTGACAGAGTATGATGAACACAATGACGCCACGAATTTAATGTCACTTACTAATGACATGACAACCATTATGGAATTCTAAATGGAATTTCAAACATGCATTTGAAACGTAACAAATAAGATAGGCATAGTAATAGGTGTCAAGAGTTTCTCTGCGACACCAGAGTTTAGCTGTGACCACGATCCATGCAAATAGGCCGTCAAATCAGCACACAAATTATATATCTCGAGTACATATATCATATAAAAAAGTATAAATTCAACTATGATTAGAATTTAAAATCATACTTAATATAAATATACAAAGAATTGGCATAACTAGCCCGCTCACACGACACAGCGTCAGGCTCGCCGCAACACCACAAGACACCTACGAAACATTTAATTGGCTGACAAGAATAAACATGAATGACAGGTATTAAATAAATATGTCACATGCTCGCTAAACGTACTAAAGATAGTAGTACTACTTCTAACAATACCGGTGCCGTTCTAAAAACAAACAAATCAGCTGTAACTGTTGAAAGTAAATTGACGTCATTGTCAACAGTTGTGTGTTTTAATTATTATTATTATTGGTACAATGTGTCAAATGAGACGTTTACGACACGTCTGGAAGACTTCAAACGTCACGTCGACCCGCATTGACGTCTGCAAAACGTCAAAACTAGCCGGCACGTCACGAAATATGCCATGGGTGGAGAATTCCGATTGCCCAATAAATGTTGCAAGGGCTTTGATCGCAAATCTCATTTTATTTTTAAACAGCACGTGTACATTGAAAATACATTGAAATGGCTACTATAAAGATGATCGATGTACGCGTCGAGGCAAAAAAAATTCTATGCACGTTACGTATGTTATTTGAGTACTATATTTCAGAAGATTGAATTTCAAACGCTTCGCATAATCGATCCAAAATATTTACTATGCAATGAATCGAATACTAACACGAAAAAAAGTTGAATTGGTCTTCGGTATTGTAATTTAAAAACGATAGTATGCCACGACCGTATTATCACATGACAAAACCTCAAAGATTGTTAATCAAAAGAACAACTGCTGAGATGTTTGGCACCCTACTTATACTGGATGATAAATGGGCACAATCATTTACCAATATACGAATACGTATATAGGTTTAGTAGGTAACAGAACCGCGGAGTAACAAAACATTAATCGAGGCAGACGCGTGCGTGTGTGCCAACTATAGAGTGGCTAGAATACAAGAGCTCCCTCACACCCCCCTGGAGTGGGAATTGGCGATTACAGAAGTGAAAGCCAATGAACTATCAGAGCTCAATTTGAGCTGGACGCGATACTGGCAACATCGCCTGCCAAAGGGCGGTCTAGGCAACGCACCTAGTTGTTACATCGGTGTATAGTTCCTAAAGGAACCGAAGTTTGGCAACGCTGTATTGTGTTGAATTTCTGCGGGCTTAGAGACTTCGTGATGTAAATGTACTAAGATTGGTAGGTGTAACATTAAACACGAATGATGTCGAATTATGTCACAAGTCAAACGTGAGTAGGACGTAGACGTGACGAGTGTTTGTGATTTAAAATAGATCATGGCCCTACAACAACGCTGGCGTCATTTCTTTGAATATAGATAACTTGAAATGCATGTAGCGAAAGTAATTGAGATTATTACACACAGTTTTTCATACTTATTCATCATCAACATAACTTATAACTATTGCAGTACTACGTTTGAGTCTCCTTTTACGTTGATAGGGTCCAAGGCCATCCAAAATTTAAGGGGTAATACTTATTACAGCTCCAGAAAATTGGCACAATCACGTGCTGCTTGTGCTCGTGTAAAATTTTACGTTCTATTACAAAATAGCTTGTTCGTCTCTTTAATAACTTTCTGAGCTGATATGGTAATATTAAATCATGTGGCATTAACAAAGTACCTTGGGAAAAATAGAACAACATCGGTACGAAAAATTCCTGTGATATTATGAAATTATGTCGAATCGGCACTTATCAAAATTCATGAAATTTCCTCGGTTCACGCCCTACAACACGTAATTCAGCGTTCCCCAAAGAACGTTTTACTTCGAATCCTCAAATACATGCAGTCATAACCTTCGCAGTTCAATATAAGAAGAAAATATTAAACAAAAATGTGTCCTATAGGCTATTTCTGGCTTGCTTTAAAAAACAACATTCAAATGACAGAACCATTACAAGCCCATGACACAAACTATATCTTCACGTTAAAAGTTAGAAACAGTGAGAACGCTGTTATTTTTTGTTGATTAAACATCACTCGAACATTTCAAAGAAACAAAAGCATGAAGTGCGATGAGCGTAAAAAGATAAAACGTAAAGATGTTTAAGAGACGAATAATGGTAATTCTCGTATAACGAACTGTTTTCACGAAACAAGCGTTTAAGATGAACTTATAAATAAATCAGTTGAGAGAACCCGCGCTGTTGGTGAGTGCTGTAGTAAATATATTTCGTTTAGGTAACTAAGCTTCCGTCGCTTCACGAGAGATACGCCTCGGAAAACTTACAAAACAATTTCGCTTCCAAAACCCGGCGAGGACTTTACGAAACAATGTAATTAGAACAACAAATCTGTTAAAAAACCTGATACTGATATCATTAGCTTCATACAAAAATGGCGTTGATTGAAATCTCCTGATAAATTAAGACCGTTACTCATCGAAGTGTACGTTTTTCAAAGTTAATGCCGGCACTTCTGTACGGCCTGCTAAATTGCCCGGTGCGATAAAAGGGATCGCAATCACATTGTCGAAGAAACCCTCGGTCCCAACGAAATGGCGTCCATTAGTGTTTCGTATTGTAATGTAACGCGAGCAAATGAACGCCAGTACAATTTGTTACACGTACCTAACACTGTACAGTTATGGAAACAATCTGCTAATTGCTTATTGCAGTCGAATGTAACACAATACGAGGGTTATGTGTTACTCTATTTTGAGTGCATAACGTTGGTATTAGCTATTGTGGGCTAGGCGTTTGAAGCCGATAGGGTTACCGTTTACGCTAATTGTATACACAATGTCAAATTTCTTATTTTCTAAAGAGTGTGTTGTTATTCAACAAAAAATAATCCTAAACATTATACTGGAAACTGGATGTAAAGGAATCTTTCGAATTTGCATTCGTCCATGAATTGCCGGCAGTGACCTCGCGATAGCTTTCGATATCTTGAACCGTCTGTTTCGGACGCTCCCGACCTATTTCAGTCCGCCGGCCAGCGGAGCTACGCTTTAAAACAATGAACTGAGTGTGCAAGAACAGGAAAGGTATATTTCCAGGTTTTAAGACAGAGTGGGATGCAAGGTTGGGCGGGCGTCACGCAGGGAGATCACATAGTACCCGCTGCGTTCTATTTCTGCACGTCGCAAAACATGTCTCGGAATTCGTTTCTATGTGTCTGGGAACATCAGAAATCATGTGACTAATGATCCACGAGTTAAAAGAGAATGTAGATCATCGCATGCCACCGTGTAAACTTTATTGATTCATTATTGTCGGGTTTCACATAGATTTAAGAACTCATTTGCTCTTCGTATGGATAAATCAACGTTAAATCTATACTGCTTGCTTCAGCTTAAACTGATGAAATGTAATATTTGACCAAACCCGGGCTCATTACATTGAATATCACGAGATTATGTAACTTATGTTAAAATATCAGTCTGCCAAATTTGATGTATAAATCAATCAGTTTGTCAACAAAGCATTGTTGTTGCGTGAAGTACAACAAATACATCATTGTGTATTCTTAGAAAATCGCGACACGTTCTCTAAAATAGCGTAACGAACATTCGTTGCCCACAATCACCATTACCGCAGATACGAGCTGTACGAAGCGTAAAATCTACTTCATTATGTTAGTCGATGTGTATGTAGTGGTAAAAATAGCTCAATTGTTTCATACAGTTTACTGCACTGGCCGCATTAACCTGTATAACATGATGTAGCACCTCAATAACGGGTTTGTGTAATGTATGTTGAGAACATTCGGTTGTTTGTTTTAGGCAGACGCGCCGGTGGGCCGCTCGTTCGTCTTCGTCAGCCTTAGGAAATTTTTACAACGCGTCATGTTAGGCTGGTTTCACGGCTGAAGTACAAAAGGAAAGATCTGTTCTTTGATAAACTTTGTTCTATTACCGTCTGACACACACGTGATCGATTATTTTAACTGACGTAAAAATGTTTGGTTCAACTTTAATTCAATTGTAACTGACACCTTTGTTACCTCACTTCTATATAAACGGAAATATTATGACACAATGAGAAATATAAGTGTAGGGCAAATACGTAAATACGTATAGAAACGTTATACGTAAATATTATCCATCAGCCCTTAAAAGTCCACGGTTGGATACAGTCCTCCCGAAATATGCGCCCTGCGCAATCTTGTACCTCCTGAAACCAGGTTACCCACTGTTTTCCTTATCATCAGTCCACCTTATGATATATCACAGACCATTCAATTAGATTTATTTTGATTAAACTTCCCTTTAAGCCGTTTAAAGGCATTGCGTACATAACGAGGAATTATCACATGTACGAATTTATTAATTCTAATACGTATAACAATTTGATCACGGTGGACCCTTCAGTTAAGTACTCGGCCAGATTACGAATCTACGCTAGCATTCACCGAATTCTTTGCCAAAGCACACCGATGTTGTAGTATCAGGAATAGATTAGCGATGCTTATCTAATAATTTCCTCATCGCCGGTCCGTGAGTAAGGTGTTCGCGATTTATTTTAATCTCGCATTATTATGAGCGGGCACGGAATACCTGCTACCGTTCAATCATACAACGTTTGTACCTGGTTTGTTTCTGTTGCGCACGGTTTTACTGTTCTTACTCTCGGAAGTGTAATATCGATGTTGCTGTTCGAATAGACCAGTGGTCGGCAAGCTTATTAGTCAAAGAGCCAAATATGAACATTACAACAATAAAAAAAAGTTGCGAGCCAAAAGTGTTTGTTTAGTAAACTTTTATTAAATTAAATATGTTGTACACGTCTTCCGTGGATATTTGTGCCAGAGCTACACTTAGGAGCCAAAGAGCTACATCCGGCACTGGAGCCGCACTTTGCTGACCACTGGCTTATTAGACTTATTAACTTGCGGTTTAATTGGTCACCGATTTTACAATAACGAAACATTTCAACTGACAACTAATACATGACTGCTGTTTTATGTAAAATAAAAAAAAATAGGGGTTGGCGATAAACAGGTGAAAATTGGGGGTTGTATGTATTTTTTGGTGCCACATCGTAATAAAAATATCGAAAAAAAAAATTGTAAAAAAGTAATTAAAAAAAGGTTATAACTTAGGGGTATAAAAAATAGTTTACAACCTATCAAACATACACATACAAAATTTCATAACAATCGGTCGAGCCGTTTCCGAGGAGTATGGCAACTAACACTGTGACACGAGAATTTGATATGTATAAGATTATTACGTATGTAAATAAAATCAGCATGCCCGATAATGAAAACTTGGTAAAGGTTAAAATAACACGTAAAATGCAGTGTTAGCCTACACAATATATCTATTTAACGAAATCCCTAGTTCAATTAAATTGACATATGTTTTTGTGACGGAAAACATCACGAGGAATACTTCGTACACGAAGGATAAAATAAAAAATAAAAAATATGTGTGGACAAATTCACACAACGCCATCTAGCCCCAAACTAAGCCGGAGCTTGTGCTATGGGTACTAGAAA
>DWPQ01001898.1:0-11399 GCA_018251795.1 Perichares adela | reverse complement strand
CGACTAGAGGTAAATAAGGTACGGCGATTTCAATCCGTAATCTTATAGCCACCAGTTGCATGAGATTTGAACGATAAAATTTTCTATTCGTTAGCGGAGTTCAATACCTCTTCACTCAAGTACACTACAGCGTTTTAGATAGCTATCCTGTTTTGTTGCTTATGGTGGAACTTTCCTTCCCAGTCATGCATTGTATTAATCGGTCTGTCTTTGTAATTTAAGCAGGAATAATTTAATGTATTAAAGCTAGAACTCCTAACAGATGGACTTTGACATGACATTTCAAACAAACTTTTCGAATTAATTATTCATTACAAATGAACATAATTCCTGGAGAAATATAATAAGTTCCTGGAGTTAATCCAGGTTAGCCAGTATGTATTCAGGGAAATAAAGATATTTCCTATATCTTAAACTAATCTCTGAATATAATTTCATTACCGTCAATCTTGTCATTTCGGAGCTTAGTGTACAAAACGAAAGGCATTTTTAGTACATCTATATTCTTAGACTACACTGGAACGTTCATCTGAGATCCCGGAGCTTTTCCATATGTATCGGTTGAATGCGGAGGGGGTTTTAGTATGTAAAAATCCTACAAACCTCGATACCTTTAATTGAAAACGTCGGGTATCCTGTACCAAATTTCCCACCGTTAAAAAAGCGCTTAGATTAATGGACTTCCCTCAGATAACTTTTCGTTAAAATATGATACAAATTTTCAATTCCCATTAAAATAGCTCAAAGAATGGAAAAATGGACTGACAGCATTTTCTTCCTAAAAGTAAAAAAAATCTAAAAGAAACCTTAGTACGATGCTTGATGCTACTAAATAATTTTGAGAAATCAAATCAATGTTCTGACCAAATAGTATCGTAAAGTACCTAATTATTATTTCGGCTTTAAAAGCAATTCCGTGAAATACAGGCATAGCTATGAATAGTGTCGTAAAATATACGATATATGTAACAAGTCAATAATTCTAATTTGTAATGATACCGCTTTAAGGCCAATGTCATCAATTGACGTATCTCACTCGCGTTTCAAGTTATTAAACTTCGATATCTATTAAACTGTTTGATGAGTCTAATCCTAGTTTAATAACTAGAGGACACGAGAGTAACGTTTAATCTTCATTAATATGCTAAATGTAGTTAATCCAAACCAGTAAAGCTCCGTTAACAGGCTCAGTGAAAGAGACCTCGGCCCTAGCAGGAGGATTATACAGATTACAGTGAGCTTCAACAAACCCATTAAATCAAGTATCCCACGCCGTAACCCAATTTCAGTATGTAAATATTTTTTTGAGTGCGGCATATCAGCTGAACCAATATTTAGTAAAACAGTAAAACCTCGAGAAGAGAGGGCTCAAGGGACCGCGATCTTTTTCTCTCTTATGGAGGTTTCTTACTTTAGGAGGGACTAAATTATTGGAATAGTAGCTGATCATAAATATTTAATCTATTTAATTTAATAACCACACTTATGTTTATGTTGACATACATATTTGAAGTGGCACTTTTTAATTATGTAATTTGATACTTAATAGAATGAAAAAGCGAGAATTTAAGAGGTTAAGCAAGTATTCATATAATTTTTAGTCCCATAATAATCAATTTATTCGCAATAATTCAAATAAATGTTACAATAAAATTGTAATCCAGGTTCGCCGCAATGCGTTACTCTCCGGTCGTACTCTTCCCGAACGTGTGCCTTTATTACCAACGTTTGTATAAGCTTTTCTACTTGTTTCTCGGCATTGTTTTAAATTCAAAATTCATTTATTCAAATTGGAAACATGCCGGTTCCTTTTCATTCTAGAAAAGGTAGTCAAGCTTTGGAATACGTACCTACTTTGGATGTGAAGGAGAATGAGATGAGACAAATTGGGAGGGTAATATGTAGGTTAGTAAAAGTAGGTTATATAGGTTAGCTTACTGGAATAGCTATTAATTTAAAATTTGTTATTATTATTCAGGATGTATTACATCGCCTAATGGTAATTAATTTATATTAGGTACATAACTTTGAAAGATTAGGTATGCCTCCTTGATACGAACCCGGGCCCACCAGTGCAGGTGACCGATATCCAAACTAGGTTATCGCTGCTTCCTGTTTTTTTTTAAATAAGTGAATAAATGCTCTCCTTCTTTCTTCTTCTTGATCGTGATTGATGTCTTTGGTGTCAAGGATGTCCATGGGTGACCGCTTACCATCAGGGGGTCAGTGGGTTCGATTGCCCGATAAAATATAATTGCCATTTTGACAATGAATTTTCAACCCTAGCTTCACTGTACCCATACGTTGTGAACTTTAAACTATCTGCGTGTTTGTGTTACCTTCACTCGAATGTATTGTTCCAGTATTTGCATTAATTTACATACAGTTTGTTTTACCGACATTCAAGGTTTTCATAGTATCTGCTCACATATATGAACTAGTGTTAGATTAGACTTAGACTGCCCGCATAATTAAATTTTCGATAATTTTGTCATGAAGAATTCAGGTCATCAACACAACACAACTCCTTGTGTTTGTTCTGAAATATATGATAATCTTAATTATTCTTAAATATTGAAAATCTAATTTAGTTTACATATTTAGAAGAGATCATTTTAATATCATTAGTAATAACCGAACCGAATATACTTGTAAACAATAACCGAATCAGCATGATGTTACAAATTGAATATTTAAATGTCGCACAACAAAAAAGTCAGTAGGTATATTTATTGAGACGTCACAATATTTACGTGACGCGAGTAACTTCTATTAGAGTAACATTTTAAAAATCCATCCATTTTTCCTGAACGGCCGTTTGTTTGTGCCAAAGTCGTTTATTATATTATGGTTAAAAAACCTCAATGCCGTGAATATTTTTGTATTTCTGTGACATCTATGACAATACAAATAATTTCATAGTTACTGAGTGAATATTTCCACTAAGATTATTTTATGCGATGATTTTATAAACGTTATCATTTATATATATCTCGTTATAATTACCGAATATACTGAATCATACTAAGCAACCGATAAATATCACTTTCATCTACACATATAAACAAGAGTACACACACTGCTTAAGGTATCCTATAATACTGAATTCCCTCCACTTCACTTAACTCAGCCGATCGTCTTTGATATTCGCAGCGTAGATATTTAGGTTCGTTCGATTGTCAAGCTGGTTTTGTAACAAAGAAACGCGCATGCGCGACGCCGGTATAAAGGCTTTTTCGCGCTGAAAATATGTCAAAACTGTAGCCAAACTTACGTTTAACGCAAGTCGTAACATTATTAATTCTTCACTATAATATTAACAATAATATTCTAAACGTTATATAACTATCAAATAATAAATATAATTTGACTTGTAAAATAAACTTTTTATAAATGTGTTAATTTCACGAAATTCCTTTTTGTCCAACAGGTCAGTGGCCTCAAGTTCGAAACTCAGCTCAGAACATTGAATCAATTCCCGGAAACTCTTCTCGGCGATCCCCAGAGACGGATCCGATACTTCGACCCACTCAGGTAACATACATACATACATGACGACTGAAATATACTCGTTAAATAAATCGTCGTCGTCGTCGGCTCCAGCAAATATGTAAATGGAAGATAAGAAACAAGATCATAAAAGGTCTTCCAGATGACGATAATAAGTAAAGCAGATCAAACATATCAAATAAAAAAATTATTCAAGACTAGCTGTCCCCACAAACGTCGTTTTGCCATATCAATTATTATATACCCGCGCAGGCGTGAACAACACTAAACTATATGAAATAAACACTAAAATTAAATATTAAATTAAGTTTACCACAGCATAATAGTGAAAACCGCATCTAAATCGAATAAGCCGTTTCTGCGAATAGCGTGCACAAACGCACAGACAAACAGACAAAAATTCTAAAAACCACTGTTTTGGGTTCTATTCCATTGATAAATTTCTTAATATATGTTTTTCTCATACAGACAGCGATCCGTTACATTTTTATTATATGTATAGATTACATTTACAGTTATGATAACGGCTTAAAAAATGATAAATAATTTATCTATCTTATAGTTAAGTTTAGCTAGCTTCATTGGTTGTGGGGCTAAACAGCTTCATTCGTATCCCGTTAGTGGTTGCTTGGGATGTCGTTTACTGAGGTTTTATTTGAGCCTTTATTTCAAATTTTCAGTCAATGAATTCCTCCTTTAAATATGAAACATAACGTGTCGTCTATTTCAGTTTCATCCACTGGGGAAATTATTAATAATTTTAAAGTATTCTGAATATTCTCAGGTCTATATATTTTCACGTGACTAACAAAGCATAGCCTTAGGACTACACTGTATGCCTATATCGTTAAGTATTTAAGTAATTAACGAGCTGAATTATAAATATGAATAATGATTTAATACCAATAAAAAGATCTGCATATTAAATATTATGTGACTGCAGTTAAATACCGGTAACTAACAATAATATCGGTAGCAAACTACAGTCGTAACACCGCTACTTTTAAGAACTTACCTACCAGTGGGAAGTTTACGAATTGTGATAATTTTAAAATAGGTTACTAGTGTAGCTACTCCATATTACCTTGACTTGGAAACTATTCCGAGCTTCGCTATATTTGTTTTGTAGCATCAGCGACTAAGTCTAGCACCCTTATGAAGAAATATGTCAGTCGTAGATCACACACTCGTAGCATACGCTCGTATTGTAAAGTGCGAAACCACACTCAGCTTATAGCTGAAGTGTAACTATGTCTACGAATTAATATACAGTATAGTTACAAGTTTTACATTAATAATATTAATGGTTTACAACATTTTATTTATGACGGAGGCTGATGTTTCTTATCGTCGCCTTATCATCGCCTCAGAATCTGTGGGTTTCAGTGGTCAATGTTGGCACGCACAGAACAAACACGGTTTCAACAATCGTTAAAGTCATATTGCACCAGCAGAACGTTCACAAAAAAGTGAAGTCAAGTGTCGGTCGGCTTGCACCCGCGATGCATTCCAACACTAACTCCATCGACTACACTAAGTGGCGCTGGCCAACGCCATTGCTGATTCCGACATATACATTAAGCAGGCAAAGAAGCAGACGGATCATCTGAAGGTAAAGATCACCGCCATGAATGCGGGGCCCACGCCCAACATATCTTTTTAAATTTTTCTAGGTATAGAATTTTATTTATGATGTAGCATCAAGAACTACATACAACCCTTAATTTTTACCCTTCTATCACCAACCCCCAATTTTCTAAAAATACTTTATACGGCGAGACAAAGTTTGCGGGGTCAGCTAGTATTTATATATAAAGATTTGTAACACGTGCCATCAATGCGTTGCTGGCCGAGAAGGAAGTAATAAATCGTATTGCCGACGAACTCTAGCATCGAAACTGAAGCGAATTCGGATCTTACCTTATTGTATAGACCGCAGAATAGGGACAGACAGGAAAAATCTCTCCTCATCTCAAGCGACTCTAAACCGTCTGAGCGCGTGAGTTTGTTTACAGTCGAATTGCTTAACCTTGGATTCGGTTGGCTAATGTCAGGTACACTCCAATTCAGTCTTACGCTTTATGCAACAGCATCCTGTGTTCAGGCATGATGCTCCGCTTAGTTGTGTTGAGCACCCTGAGTAGGTTTGATGGTTAATTGCAATCTGCGTGTCTGTCGTCGTAATTGAAGCCTTCAGCGTACTACACCGCACTGCTCCCTAGCCAAGTGGCTAGACACACTCTTATGTTCCCATGGCACATGAAGGCCACAGATCAATTATTAATGATCTGATGTCTAATATTAATAACTGGGACTGATCAATTAACACTGCTAGCGGTCACCTATCAACCTCCGACCGCGCCCGTTCTGATTAGTTCAACGGTAACTTAAAATTAATACATTTCGTCTTGCTTTGAGAGCTCATTTAATATTAACGAATATTTAACCACAATGTTTGTATAAAAGTATATATGGTGTCGCAATGATGTTGCTGACTCATAAAATTTTGTTTATTTCAGAAACGAGTACTTTTTCGACCGGAACCGACCATCTTTCGATGCGATTCTGTACTACTACCAGAGCGGCGGTCGCCTGCGTCGCCCAGTCAACGTCCCCTTAGATGTTTTCTCAGAAGAAATCAAGTTCTACGAACTGGGAGAGCAGGCGACCAATAAGTTCCGGTAAATATTCGTTTAGAAATGTAATTTATTATTTTCTCAGAATTGCAATATATAATTTATACTGTCCGATTTCAGCGAAGACGAGGGTTTCATTAAGGAAGAAGAGAAGCCCCTGCCATCCAACGAGCGCCAACGCAAGATCTGGCTGCTCTTCGAATACCCCGAGAGCTCCCAAGCCGCGCGCGTTGTTGCCATCATCTCTGTCTTCGTCATCCTTCTCTCCATCGTCATCTTCTGCCTGGAGACTTTGCCTGAATTTAAACACTACAAGGTCTTCAATACCACCACCAACGGCACTAAGATTGAGGAGGACGAAGTCCCAGACATCACCGATCCTTTCTTCCTAATCGAAACCCTATGCATCATCTGGTTTACCTTCGAATTGATAGTTCGATTTTTGGCGTGTCCTAACAAGTTTAACTTCTTCAGAGACGTGATGAATATAATAGACATCATTGCGATTATACCGTACTTTATCACCTTGGCCACCGTAGTCGCTGAAGAAGAAGACACCTTGAACTTGCCACGCGCTCCAGTATCCCCGCAGGATAAATCTACCAACCAAGCCATGAGTCTCGCCATCCTCCGCGTGATTCGTCTTGTACGGGTCTTCCGGATCTTCAAGTTGTCGCGTCACTCCAAGGGTCTTCAGATTCTTGGACGCACTCTCAAGGCATCCATGCGCGAACTTGGGCTTTTGATATTTTTCCTGTTCATAGGTAAGCACCGTTTTCATTAAAACAAAACATTTGGGCGTTTAACATAGGTTGTCTACACCGTTAACCATGGTAAAGTTTGTGTTAAGGGTTTAATTTAGATAAATAAAACTTATACGCTGGCAACTTTTAGAACGATTGGCAATTGCAAATATTTCTATCAATACTTAGTCGCGTTGTAAATGGTTACTACATTTTGTGGACCGTGAACGAGTAGTTGAGTCAGACAAGTGCAACTAGAAACAGTACTGGAAACATGTTAGACGTACACACATACACACGTACTCTAATGTGACGCTAGGTGTGCGAGCTGGACCCACTGCGCGCCACGCGGAGCGAAACGTATCCGCCGCAGTCGCGCGTGCACAACTTGCTTTGTAATTCGCAGGGGTGGTCGTGTTCTCCAGCGCTGTCTTTTTTGCCGACAAAGATCAGCCCGATACAAATTTTTCCTCAATCCCAGACGCGTTTTGGTGGGCAGTCATAACTATGACCACCGTCGGCTATGGAGACATGAGGTAAACACGTCGTGCGACCCGTCCGCGCCCGCTCTCACTCGCTCCTTGGCACTGAACGTTCCACTGTATTCTCCGTTGGTGTGTGCTTGTTCTTAAAGGTGTGGTCCTGTTCTCCTCTGCGGTGTACTTCGCCGAAGCCGGAAGTGAGAACAGTTTCTTCAAATCCATACCTGATGCGTTTTGGTGGGCGGTCGTGACAATGACGACCGTAGGATACGGAGACATGACGTATGATACAAACGACTTCACCCCTTATTTCATTTCTGCCTTCTCGATATTTCATTTTATTCTTCAACGTACATCGATATCTTAACACTGTCGTGACTACATTCACCACATTATATAACTTTTGCTTTAGTTCAACTTAATCGTCGGTTCGCCTAGAACTTAACCGATCATGTCACGTTTTGTTCACAATCCAATAAATTGCACGTATGAGTCGTTCGTTTTATCTTATTATTTTTCAGTCAACATTTTACGTCATACCCTTCCTGAACTTTGACAATTATTTTACATGGAAGCGTAGTTGCGGAATATTCCAATTACTTATTGTTATTACAAGTCTACTTTCGTGTCCGGTATTTAACTCGAAAAAAGTATATCGTCGGTGTGACAATCGCCCCTTCCAAAGCGTATTCACTAAGAGCATTTGTTGCGATGCATTTCAACTCTGATATAATGATACCCTGACATAAGAAAACTGTCTCAATAGAGTTGAAGTGCTCCATTTGATGTCCTTCCTAGCTGTATCCTTTCTGGATGTCTCTTCCTTTACAATGCTTACGCTGAAATATATGTGTACCCACCCGTGTTTTGGTGTTGTGATGTTACAATGGTTGTTGACACAATAGTTTATCGAAAATGGTGGCCATTACCAATATGTAAGTTATCACCGATCCTTCAGTTTGTCATGTAGGGCTGCATTAGAATTATTTGCTTTTAGCCACCAAGGTTCTGCGTATCACATGCCATGTTTCGTTTGCCATTACATACCGACTTTATTTATTTGGAATGTTCTGCAACCGTACACTTCGCTAAAATATTTGACAATGTTTTCATACAGGAGCTGCTATGTGAATTTCATATTATTTCAAAATACTCATCGATTGATACTCTGCTTATTTTCGCTATCACATCATCCGTTACCACACCATTTTCGATAGTCATCGTAGATGTATAAATAAGTAGCACGAAAGTTGCATGTGCATAAGCCAGGAAACTTAGCTATAACTACTAGGTGATAGAAATATGTGTCTTTATGTTTCTGTTTAGTTTGTCTTCGCATTTATTCCCGTTATTAAACTTTAGAATTTCCAACGCTTTGGCCAAAACTTGTTATAGGATTGTGTCGACTTTATTCGTATCGAAGTAAGTTGAAAAACGTTTGAATCACAAGTGCTCGCGTAAAGCTCCTGCTGTGCGCGTACCCATCGGCTGTGGCGAGCTCTAGCGAGAATGAATGAATGATGGATGGAATCGTAATGCCATGCTAAGCCTATGCGATCGATCCCCCCTAAACACATTAATAGGTAGGAAATATTCCAGGCCTTTAAGTTTATATTTTTAGTTAGAACAGATTATTTTATTTCCGTGTAGTTATTAGATCTTATTGTTGCGTACTGAAGCATGATGCTTTTCATCGAATTTCCATTGCAAAAAATTAAGTTAGAAATATCTTGTGCAATATTTTATTATTTGCATTGCGAATAACTTTGAGTCCATTTCTAATTATATATTTGGTACTAGGCCTGTTGGAGTTTGGGGAAAGATTGTGGGGTCGCTGTGCGCTATCGCTGGTGTACTCACAATTGCGTTGCCCGTTCCCGTCATCGTGTCGAACTTCAATTACTTCTATCATCGTGAAACCGACCAGGAAGAGATGCAGTCGCAGAATTTCAACCATGTCACCAGCTGCCCTTATCTTCCCGGCACTATGGGCGAGCCCTACCTGAGTAAGTTGATCACATTATTGTGTAAAACATCTTCAACGAACTTACCACACTTTTCGTAATATGAAGAATATCGTGCATACAAATGCATTTCGTTGTATTAACACTTCTAACAACAATATTAAAAACATACTGTTTAAAACATGACATAGATACTCTTTTCATGATAGAGGTGAATTTTCTAGTTAATGTGATATCTTTAAGACTGAAAACAAAGTTTGTTTGACGTTTATTCGATTTTTATTAGTTCCTCATAAATTTAAGATTATTAGTTCCTTTCATTTTTGAAACCGGATGTGAAAACGTCTAATGACATAGGGTTAGATACGTTTCCTACAGCGATACCCGGTATAACCTACATCGGTATGCACGTCAATCTTCTACATTTAATTTTCTCGAGTTGGAAACCTGTATGCACCTCTAAGTTTATTAAAAGTCAATTATCACTTGGTTCAGCGTAGCACACCATCGTGAAAAAAATGTCTGAGAGTAGTTCTCCATAATGTTCACGAAGGTAGTAGAAATCTACACTTGGCAAGCCAGGTGAACACTATGACATTGCGAAACAAGTCTCGAGCTCAGAAGGGACATGGTTATGGGTTATGATTATAATGAGTTATAATATGTTTGTTAGCATTTTTAAGATTAAACAATATCGGCAATATTACTTCTAAGAGGAATTGAGGACTTTTTAAATCTCCAGGACCCATGGACCAGAAGTTAAGATACGCTGCCGTAATATATTCTGTATGTAGGTTTAAAGCTTGCGACTGAGTAGGCGGGGGACGACACACGAGTTATACTTCAACTTTCAGCATATTTTAGGAAACAAGAAGTTCGGTATTAATATTTTATGAGACGCTATTTTCGTGAGCACACTGAAAGCTTTTCTGAATATTTTATACCTATGCCATGTAGAGTCCAAGATACTATTGAAAGAAATATTAAGAAGCATTAAAATTAATTCGCAGTTCGCACAGAAAATCCCGAACCCCTAATATAATCAAGAATTCTCTAGAGCACTCATTTGCGATTCAAGTTAAAGTGTTCACTTTACCTCTTAATTTTTTGCAAGCATTAGTGTTTAATCAGGTGTTATGAGTGCTTAAGCCGTCCGAAGAAATTCAAGTTATCGACAATAATAATAACAAACTTACAAATTAGTTTGCATCCTGAATCAGTGAATTTACTCATTCATCTACATTCTACCACCCCTCTAAGTGCTTTAAAAATATAAAAATATTTATTATTTGTTAATGCGGACAACGCCGTATATAATCTGTTTACCAACCCAACCAACCGACATTTTCGCTCGGCAGCACTATAAGTGCCTATTAAAATGCGGACTGTAAACACGTAAAAATCAGTGTATAAATATATCACGTATTTAATAAATGTCATTTACGACACTCGAATGACTATGATAAATATAGAAATAGTTGATATTTGATGTTCGCTGTGTCGCGGCAGACATGCTTGACCCATATTCCTGGATAAAAAGAGTTGTCAATTCGTGTTATGGCACAGTTGTTATATTGTGTTCTTATAGTAGTCACGAAGAACTGAGATGAGAATTTTTTATGCAATTAGTGAAGTAATTTAACGGCATATAATGTGTACACCAATCAAACCAAATGTAAAACAGACCGCTTTATTTCAAATTATATCGATCTGATATATTAATGAAACGAACATACGTAGAATTCACCAGAAAGTAAAAAAAAACTTGATTAATCTATTCATTGGTTCCCGATAGTATTCAACGTCATGTCTGATTTGAACTCGTAGTTAGGTTGGCTTCGCTTAGAGACACACAGATAAAAACCATCAATATATTTCGATATCATTGACACAGATGAATGATATGTAATTTATCATGTGTAATTTCAATCAATGAATGACATAGTAATGTAACGTATTTCATTCAAAATCACAACCGATAATCTGAGTGTAACTAATAGAGCTATAATTATGTAGGGGTAGAGGAGCCAGTACGAAATATGCCCATCGAAAAAAAAGTTTACA
>DWPQ01001897.1:0-11400 GCA_018251795.1 Perichares adela | reverse complement strand
GTTAGGAGTCTAGCTTTCTATTTTAATATGGCTATGAGTGGAGACTCATCAAGCTTGCGTTTGCGCTTTTTGTTTCTAACATAAACGTCTTCCTCTTCGTCATACGGCTCAGAGATACGAATACAATTGTTTGGTATTCCGGAAAAATTGTTTCTTAGCTTCTATTTAGTTTCAAGTATTCCGCACAAATTGTTTCTTAGCTTTTATTTAGTTTCAAATGTCTCGGTGTTTGCAATCAAATCTTGCAAGCTTTTCACCCATTTACCATTGTTTCTTAATTACGCGTGACAGTGCAATCATGGTTTAGTTTTGTTTTCAAATCAATATGGCACAAAATGGTAGCGTACATCATTCAGGACAACCCTTATTTATAAAAAAATGTGTCTCACATAAAAACGCAAATATTTAATACTCCGGGTTTAAATTATTTTAAACTTTTTAGTTATTTTTTATTACAAGTAATAAAAGCTCGTTTTTGAAAAGTTTTTTTTTTTTTTTCTTTCAATGTCCAAGGAGTAGGCCTTTGATACCGAATTTATCACAAGATAGCGTTTTAATAATACAAGTGTGTCGGCCGCGTGTGTACTTATGACGAATAACTTTGCATTTGTAATTACTACGTCCACGTGTATCTCGGGCTCGTTATTCTCCATAAACGGTAAGAAGAAACG
Organism: Perichares adela; assembly: GCA_018251795.1. NCBI lineage: Eukaryota > Metazoa > Arthropoda > Insecta > Lepidoptera > Hesperiidae > Perichares > Perichares adela. The sequence continues at coordinate 10,729 of DWPQ01001897.1, read as the reverse complement.
TTTATCCATATTTGCATCAATTCTTTTTATAGCTCATAATCTTAACTTTATTATCTCGTCAATACCAAATTCCGTTACGAATGATTCAATTATCTTCTCAAAAATGTGCACTTTAATTAATGAAATTGGTTATTACAGGATTAAGTATTCTGAAGTTTTATCAAGCAGTCAAGTATAATTAAATAGTTTTTGTTTTTAGTGAACGTATACCTAAGTTTATTTTAAACATTGGTTTCTTTATTATAATTTATCGTTTGCCAACTCTTAATTACATTATGAATTATATTTAATAGTTAATGTTGTTCTTCACTGCGATTTTTATGATTTATTTTGTGTGTAGTTTTGGGCCTTTTGATATAGGTATTAAATGTAGTAGACGTCCTATACATATTCAGACTAACGGGAATTTTAATTTGTTACACTACGCTACTCAGCCACATTATATCTTTTTACTTAAATATAATATAATAATATACTTTTTTAATGAGTCTAATTTAAATGTAAACGAACAGTTTTACCTTTTACTGTCTTGTTTCGTCTCGTCCTTGAATTTTAACTTCGGGTCTACTATCCGTATGTATAAATGCTTATACAACGGGGCATTAAACGGAAAGTTTTCTGCTTTGAGCCGTTTTATATTTGTAAAGGCTCGGTTTTCGAACGTTGAAGCTCCTGTTACAGCCCACATTACGAACTCCTACGCGGCTTTGCGTGTTTCGTAAGGTATTTCACTTTGTAAAAGGCAGACACGCTTTGTTTGGGAATCGGTCTATCGCAGAAGATAATTATGTAAACGAGTAGTAAGTTTTATACACACACACACACACAAATACAGTTGCAGTAATCATGGTCTTTGTCACTTTTTGTTTTATGAGGACTTATAGTAAATTATAACATGCCTGAATTTAGTAAAGCGACCTTATGTGTATACGTCGAAATCAAGTATATACACTATTTTTATGATTGCAACTTGTAATTTGCGCAGCTTAATATTGCGTCCTTGAGTTTGGTTATTATGATACTCACTCATATAGCGGTACTTTGGCTACTTAAATAGGGAACAAAACAAAATGTATAATAAAATGTGTAATATATAAGACAACCGAATGTATCTTGTATTGTTTTGTATTGCAATGGGAAAATGGTTTTGAGCAATCAAGTTAATGACAAAGTACAATCCGTTGAACGAGAGAAACTCATCCGAGTAATAAGACTGGTTGGGTATTGTTACATTCTGTCCATTGTCGGTGAAACTCGCATGCGTACAGGCAGCTGGTACATAGGAGAGAAGTGTGGTAATAAATAATAGGCCTTTGTTGTTTTGAATTTTTACATGAGCTACGTCAGCAGTTTGATGTGACCGTTTACGAACATTATATTCAATTACGAGTGGACCCGGCAGACTCTGCCCGGCCCTGAAAATCAGCGACAGCACCAAAACAATGTTCTTGTAGAATATTGTTTTTATGTATCTCGTAAAACAATTAAATTCTAGGATAAGCTAAAAAAATGTTGCCGATTTTCATACCGAGACGTTCAAGTATCTTTATATGAAATTCATCTGTCAGTTCAGCGCTTTGGCCGTGATCACGACACAGTCAGAGAGAGTTACTTTCGTATTTATAATGTTATTATTTAAGTATAGATGGGTATTACAACATTCACAATTGTCTCAGTCAACATCACTCTATAAGTTGGACGTTTATACGATTGCGTAGTATGCAGTATTGAGGTTTAACAAACACACGACGTAAATGTTTCCCTAAACAACCATGGCGACTGCTTCAGTGGCTAAAACATTGTCGTAAACTTTCTCCGTAACGCGCGGCCGTTCGCTTCCTTCCCACATTAGGTTACGTCATGTCAACTGTTTCATTGAAAGGCTTTTTTTCCCTACATTTTCTACCTTGATTATCTCGGTTTACCTCGAATTTTCTATACGAATTCAATCTTTATCAGTACAATGTATATCTTTATCTTATATAATTATATAAAATTCTCGTGTTACAGTGTTAGTTGCCATACTCCTTGGAAACGGCTTAACCGATTTTTGTGAAATTGTGTACGTAAGTACATTCGGTAGGTCTGAGACTATTCTCATGGGTTGACGGGTATAAAAAATTTGTAAACTATTTTTTATACCAGTAAGTTTTATGGGGGGCTCAAGCACATTTTTTATTTTATTTTATGGACCAATATTTTTTATGATGTGGCACCAAAAAATACATATAACCCCCAATTCTCACCTTTCTATCACCAACCCATATTTTATGATACCAACTTTTAAATGGCGTTGGCGGGGTCAGCTACTAAACACTATAGAGGTTTTTTGTGCGTTATAGTGTATATTGTCACGTTTCCATATTTGATCAACGATTGTACCGAATAGTTTAAATTAATACCGCTAAACGAGCCTACATGTATAATTCATATTTTGATGTGTTACGCGATACGACCGTTTCTTTTTAAACCACGTGTGCCGTATATATTTTATATAATCATGAAATACTGTGAGAAAGAAAATAGAAGAAATCACGATGCGGTGGCGGCGTCCGTAAATCATTTTAAATCTCCCACAAATTGTTGAAGCACTGCGCTCATTTGACATTTCATCGTATCGTTAACTATCACAGGTATGTGTCTCCGCGACGACTGTTAGCGATATTGGTACGATAGTATTGAATTATTAGAAAATACATGTTGTATTAAGGGAAATTGTTTAAAAAATGTGTGTTAAAATTGAAAGATGCGCGGATGAAGAAAGCATGATCCATGGATATTTATAACATAATTAGGTAATTCATAATTTTAGTGTGTATATCCGGGTAATGTTGTGATATATTTAAATGACATACTGAAACAAAAAATAAACAAGTCATTGTTTACATTTTTGTTTTCTCTTATTAGTCTTATTTTGTAAAAACAATAGCATGTCTGATGTTAGTTTTCATCCAGAACCGTCAGTTATTCGTTGCCTGTAATCACAATCTATCTGTTTGTAATTAATTTTAAACACCAACATGTTCGATAGCATAGCCTACCATCGGGGTTCTGAGCGCATTAATCTCTCGCAAACAGCTCATTTGACATTTCATCGTATCGTTTAACCGTCGCGTCGGGCCCTTGTTGTGGACCAAACGATGCTAAGTCACGGACAATACGCCGTGGAGAGAGGCCGATCCACCCTCTTGTTTTTACTAGGCCCAACCCCTCTGTTCTTGTTTAATCGCTTAAAATCGTTTAATCATCACGCGATGTTTTGTAAGCTACAGCTTCACTTTGCTTCAGTAATGAATTTCATTTGATAACATGAGATGGCGCATGTCGCAACCTGGTATCCGGGCATCAAAGTTTTCCATATTGCTTGCTTATATACAAGTATCCGAACATAGAACAACTGAAGTACGGAAGCTCCCAAGACAATTACTCTAGCCTGGTGAGATTTCCCTTCGCTACACGATGTTTAATATCTAAATATTGACATTTACATATTAATGTTCTGTGAATATTTCCATATGGTTTATCGTCTCCAAGTTATTATAATTATATTGAAACTGAATGAAATGAAATGAATGAATTAAATTTTATTTATTCAAAGTAGGTTTTTACAAACACTTTTCGAAAGTCAAGCTACTGCAAATCCCTGCAATGAGTAGGCCCTAGAAGAAGAAGCGGCAGGAGTATTCACAGTTACAGAGAACACTTATTCTTATATCTTATTATTATTCCTTTCCTGATTTTTGTATAACATACTCGTGCCCAGGCATTCTTGTCTGAATTGTAATCATCAAGTTTGTAGTAACCTTTGGTTTGCATTTAACTGGTACATTCTTAGCTTCGTTTACAATTATGGTATGTAGAACAGATTCGAGTAAAGACTTCGTGCAATCATCATTTAAATATATCATCTAATAGAGAAAATATACTAGAGTGGGCAAATGTGTCCAGTTAAAGGAAGGAGACAACAATCCGGGTGCTCTGTCTGTCTCCCTTTTTTTGCTCGTATTAGACAAGGACAAGTACTGGTCTCTCATCTTCCATCTCTTTCTATTAGATGGACACTTACACAAGCAGGGATATGGCTTGCCTACTTTAGTACAATAACTCTATGGCAATCTGTTGCCCGAAACAAAACTTCATTGAACACTGTGCTCGAGTTTAGAACAGTTTGCTACGGGAGGGTTTGTTTGTTTACTTGGATTGTTTGTATTATATTGGGGTCAGCGAGATTTGCAAATGAAGCGTTCCAACCCCTCGGGCGTCGGGAGTTACAATATACATATAAGTATGTAGCTTTAAATAAGTTTACGCTTCAATTAATCAATACATAGTCGTATTATTCTCAACACTTGGATCAATATCGATAAATGTATGTCTGTATAATATTTGCTGAAAAGTATATGTATAAAAATGTGGGTTACGTTTTGATGCAACTTTTTCATTCAAATTTATATTTTACATTAGTATATTTAAAATAAATTGTTTTTATACAAACAGTAGGCTGTTTATGTTTTATTGTGGGACATACAATTTAAATAAATAAACAAATAACACAAAAATTACTTGAAAATAATTTTATACGTAACTTTGACTATTACATGATGAGGTAATATTTATAATCAACCAATAAAACGCAGCGAGGCCGAGTTATCTATAGTCTCTTGATACGCGAATATGAGATGTAATCGGTCGATATTAACGTTTTTTTTTATCAGCGATAAAACTTCACCTTCCTATTTTAGATTCAGTTTTGTGGATTTTGTATAATGCGGACGGTTTTAACTAATTTACAACAGTTAGCCTAAAAATAACGCAGTAATTACCCTAAAAAATAACTTGACACTGTTCATAATGAGCGGACTTGTCCTACAATTGTAATAGTTTCCAAAAATACACTAGGCGCCAATGAACCGATAGTCAGTTACGCGGTAGGGTCAAACGCATTGTCCTCGAAGTGGGCTAAACGCGCCACGCCATGTGATCTATTGCTTAATTGTCACCAGCTCTGAAGCTTCCTGTCGACACTCAATTAGCGGTTGTATGACACTTTTTATAAATACACAGTACATAACATACATCCCGTTACTCAGTTTGTGTTAATATAACTTTGCGATTAATTAATCATTTTAGACGCGAAATGGGTCTATAAGCTATGATCATATTATCATCATCGTCACAACCCATGTATATCCCATTGTTCAGAGCTCGGATTTCTTCTCACAATGTGTGATCATAGTCCCGCATGCTGGCTAAGTATTCACACACCTTTTTATTTTTTGTTCACCAGGAGGAAATATAATTTTCTCGTAACTATTTACATACATGAGAGATTTACATTTGTCTCGTATTATCTCGTCTCCTCTTTTTACTCGCGAGGTTTTCCTTCGCCATAGCAATGGATAGTTAATTACTAATATGCAGATAATTTAAAAAAAATGAAGTAGCGTGTGTCTATAATTTTATCGGCGCCGATAGGTGCGTAAAACTAACGTTTAAACCTCTGAGCTATCATGGCTTATTAAAGTAGTTGATATTAATTTTATAATTTCTCTTGCCTGTAAGAAATTTCTAGCATTTACATAAGGTGCGTTTATATGACTTGTTAAAACCGTTGTAATAAGAATTGTGAAAAGTTGCAAATGTTTAAAATGACTACGCGTATAGCTATCTTCGAGTAACGTAATTATTTTTTTAGTGATTAAATCTGTGATAAGATAGAGTATTTATGATATGTCAGCCACGTTTTGCCAAATCCGACTCGGTTAAAGTTTAATACCCAAAGCAATCCTAATGAAATGTCACGTTTTGTGATAAAACTGCGTAACTATCTAGATACGTTTACGCAAACTGCTTCCGACATTCGAATTGTTATATAAAATTATATCTTATCGACATTTCTTTGTATCAAGCGATTGTGATGCCTCTGCTGTCAGAGGGAGAAGTTCGGCTAGAGAGAGACGACTTGATTCTCAGTGAGTCATGCATCGCCGCGCGCGCAGCCTTTTGTCGTGCCCGGTGAACGGGAAGCGATTTGGACCCAATTTGCTGCCTCCGTTCGTTTGCAGGGTTAATAGAGTTTGTATTTCGCCAAAATTACATCAAACTCGACCACATCCTGTCAAATGGGTAACAGTGATAGGTATACTTATGCAACTTTTTTTTGCTTTTGCTACCGTTTCCGAATATGAATCCTATATCATCAACTACGGCAGTTTAGACATCAAATTGATGTATCCGGTACATTCTAGTGTATCATCACAACCTATAATTGTCCCAGTGTTGGTTCGGGTTACCTCTAACATTGAGTTAGGAAGTTGGAGGCCATGGTCTACCACGCTGACAACTGTAGACTGGTACAGACACTCCACATACTTTTGAGACACATACTCTTTGGTGTGTAGTTTTCTTTACTAAGCTTTCCTTCACGCAGGAAAGTGATAATTAATTTGCAGTACATATGGGTACTGGAAATTAATGATCACTTTCTTGCATCATTAAAAACTAGTAATGCGGCGTTCACAATTCGAACGCAGGCCCTATCGTGCCTGGATCGACATTCAGACATGTACGTTATCACTGCTCTTCGGTATATATGTAATATCATGCATTTTTAGTCTTAAAGCGTCTATATGGTTGATTACTTTGGAAGTACGTAGATCATACATCGTAAACATCGGGTATCTTACGAAGATTAACCTTCGTAACAAAAAAGGTATGCATAAAGAAGTACCTACGCTAGTTGGTTTCACAGTAACGTTAGCGACAGTTAGGCGAGCTACATGAACGTACTGTGTACGCGATACGTTCGTTATTTGAAACTCGCGTCGTTATGATACACAGCTGATACCGGTTTCGAGTCCGACGCGTGATTCGTTCGACGGTCGAACGCCGGTCGCCGGTCGCCGGTCGGCGTATTACATTTAATGACCGCGTGCGAAACGTCTCACCGCATCTCACGGTGACTCACCACTACGTGTCTATACACTTTGCTCGTATACATGTACACTTATTAAACTAAAACTTTAAGCTCTCAGGCTATTACATACGTAGTGATGTCCTTAAGTGAATACGTGTATGTTTACACCCTAAGTTTTTGTACAAATAATAGTTTGATTGAGAAACAATGTGTGAATGTGAGTGAGGTTGAATTTAGTTAATACGAAATGTTGACTTAAATAGCCAAGTAGATTAAGATAAATGTAATGTGATAACAAAAATAAAATGTATTTATAATAACGTATTTTTTTTTTAAAGTTGCTATACTTGATTTTAAAAAGGAAGGGGATGTTTTTGTCGTTATAGTTAATATTTAATTGGCCGATCCTCCAAACAATATTTTTTAATTCACTTCTCACATACATTATAATACGGTAGGTATACAGGAAGCAGTGATTATTTCCACACAAAGGCGCATCGTACGATCCAAAAAAGACTGCATCCTGATCCGCTAGGCCGCACTGGCTCGATAAAGAGCAGCCGAGCGCCGAGACAGGCTTTTTACTTTAAAAAAAAGCGACAGAACAAAACAGGTCTTTCGGTTGCTCGCAAAAAACATCCCACCTTGTTGGTAACGCAAAATGGCCGCTTTAAATGGACCCACAGGTAAAGAGCTGTTGCCTTATTGCTGGCGAGTTGCGATGTAGCTATAAATAAATTTACATTGAAAATATGGCCACTAGTTTTAGATTATCTACAAAGTATTGCGGGAGGACTCCGATAAGCCACTAGAGCAGCATGGTTGAATCCGTCTTCATCACATTATCCGTTCTTAGGAGACGCCACTATTCAACTGTAGACATCTGGCATACTATGCGAGCTGTTATATTTAATTAGTGAGTAATAATAGAGGCATGTAAAATTGTAATGTCATTTTAGCGGATGTTTGGAGGCTTTACAATGTACAAAACGAATCGTCATAGGTTTTTTAAAAGAGCTAGCTATGTCAATACAATACGTAAGTTTATGGATGCAATAAAATATATTATGTAGTTCACGGTCACCGTAGACATTACACGACGTTTAAAGGAAAAATTTGCTATGCCATAAAACCTTCATAGAATTCAAACGGTGACGCAAAACAATTTCACGGCATAATTAATAGCTGTTGTTCCTGTGTGAAATTTCACGGTGGAGTGGATTATACAGGTAGATACAGTACAGAAATTCTTTGATATATAATCAAACATTTGATTCCATAGTTGCTCATTTCTATTGATTAGCTATGATTGACAAAGAACGAAGAAGAAAAGTAGATTGCTCAAATGAACACACAATTTGTGTGTGTTAACTAGTTTATAGTATTCACAACAACAGTGAGACGTGTTCGTTGTAATATTAGTTACAAATTTTCGTGGGTACAATGTTACAACATTAATCTTTCGGGGGAATTTCTGGCAGGTTTCATTGGACGTTTTCTTGTTATAATTGTTAGGCTCTGAATTATGCTGTGTTTAGTAACACGATTATCATATCAAACTGTTTGTCACACGTTTTGAACATTTTAAAGACCGCTCGACACAACACTTTTGTACAGCCGACGTGCCTTGTGAACCGGTTTCAACATTAATTCATTCGGGAGTTTTGTGGCCGACATACAGGTAGGTCACAACACGTCTTTTTGTGTTGGAAATTAGGTTTTAGCCTTTCCGATACGACGGATTGATCCAAATAAAGAATATTCAAAGGATTAAATTATTTCGTACAGTAATCTTGTACAGTAGATTATATTTTACGTACTCGGCGGAAAAACGGCGAAAGTTCATCAAAATACTATGCGGTCGTAGCGTGTCATTAGTTTTAGCAGGTGTGGCGATGTACTAAAGTTTAATTCGTCTGTGGTGACATAACGAGACCTTGGCTTTATAATTAACCGAAAAATTAAACAATGATATTTATTAAAATATTACAATGAGATATTGCGATCAATATGACATCCAGAAATACGTAGTTTCGTTGTTATTAGCTGAGCAAAATAAATAAACCTACGCAGTTTTATTATATCAAGGTAAAATATGTCCATATTTTTGTACGCCAAATCCTATATTAAACCATAAACCAACGAATATATCCAGTATTACATTGAGGTACGACGTATAGACAAACATATTACTTTAACGCAATATTCCGTGCAAGGAGATACCTCTAGTATAGCGGAAGCCTGCGGTTTGACCTCTTAGCTGTTTACATAACCGAATGCAATCCTTATTACGTCAGCATAGGGTTCAAGTTATCCGCAATAACCGATGTTTTGCTTTGACCAATATTTATTTACAGCGTTCGAGCGAACGACAATCACATCTATTACGTAAGACATACGAGCTATGTTAACTCCAAAATGACGATATTAGCTCGGTTGCCGAGTAAGGGTTGTTAGGTGAAACGATTTTGAACTTTATCACGTTGTCTTAAACGTGTTTGTGACTGTACAGTGCATCGATTTCCATTGTCTCTTATACACCGGTGCACCGGGGTTGCGTTACCGACAGTTATTATATCGTGTGTTATTTGAGAAGTTCGTTCGTGGTGTGGGTAATGAAAATGCTTTATTGCATGTAATCGTTGTAGTAAACGTACTTGTATGATTTATTATTAACACTAGTGTAAACACCCGATAACTAATATTTACCTGTCAGTATAGTACTCTCGCCGGGATCTCACCCGGAAGTAGCATGGTTGTTACAAACCACTTTATTACAAATAAGGGCGTCGGCTGTGTTCGGTTGAGGTAGGAATCATCCCTAAATTATCGTGTTATTACTCTAAGGGTCAAACTGACAGAAACAAATGTACGTGTCGCTTTGGACACTCAGGATCAACCAATAAAGATTCGCCTCGAAAACTATATTAGCGTTAATTTAATAACACATAATCTCCTTCGCTAAAGGAAAACGTGAGGACAAGGTCTTACCTGAGAGTTCTCCATGTTCTCGAAGGTGTATGTTAGTTCTTAATGTTGAAACTAGAACTTGTTGATCAATCCACAAGGATTAATAACGAAAACCGTGAATGTTAACGAGAAGTTTGTTAATGTATTTATTAATGTTTATAAATACCGACTCACAAATACCTTGACAATGATCTTGCGTGTATGTCGTGAGATTTTTAATATCGCATTTTATTCGATTCCGTCCATTCTATACGGGGAAAGGTCGGCCTTGGTGGTAAAATATTAATATACCGTTTCCGCGCGGCGGGCTCGTAACTCTCGCGACGCATCACGCGAACCTGATCTAACTTGCGATATAAATATAACCGAAGAAATTAAACGCTCCGTGTATAAAACTAGCTGCACCCGCGGCTGTGCCCGCGTGGAAATCAGTATGTCACCACGTAAATTCCGAACTCGGGAATTGTAAGATAAAATATAGCCTATGTTATGCGCCACAACCTCCTCTATCTTCCAGTGAATGTCCCGTCAAAATTGGTCCAGCTGTTCAAGAGATTACCCGGAACAAACAGATAGGCAGACAGACATAAATTATAAAAAATGTTATTTTTGTATATGTACCATATTGTTTGTATATGCAAATGCGTTTAGTGTATAAAAATATATTTTTATTTAGATATTACAAACAGACACACTAATTTTATTTATTTGTATATAGGTATAGATGAGTCACGTGCTGTTATGTGGCAACACATTAGATTAGTTATCATTATCGACCGGTCGATGTGTGCGTGCGGGTGAGTACGTTTACCGCACGGATAATACCATGTCCTCAGCGTATTG
>DWPQ01001896.1:0-11400 GCA_018251795.1 Perichares adela | reverse complement strand
TCTTTGTTACCTAAAATATTTTGCGACTGACGTGTACTTTTAAGTATATCGCAACTAGGAACAGTGTTAAATAGTCTCAGTAAACAGGTTTTCCGGCTCCGAACCACACGATTTTCTGTATATTTGTCATTTTACGTTTGATAATATCTACCCTCTATGCTAATTATACCCTTTTTAAACATATTAGAAACACTATATAATACGTAATTTTTATTTTATGCTTAAAAGTAACCTATTTTTTTAGATAATTTTACTTATTTACGATTCAAAATACATCCACCCGAAACAATTGAGAAACTAAACTTAAACTACGGAATGTCTTTGTCTGGAGATTGGGGCCTACCTACTTGTACCTGTACGTACTTAAAGGTCTATTTATACTTGCTTTTTGTTCTCTTCAACCTGTCATAATTTCTGTCACCGCACAATGCTTCGAAATTTCCTTAAACGTCATCCAGATACGGTAAGGTTATCGTGACACTTTTTGCCATGTACGTAGCTGCCGGAGAACTTCCATCGTGAATATTCTCCTAGTAATACAACACGGCTCTTCAAGAAGCGAGTTCATAGATTGCCTCGTGGCGCCTCTGGTTATATTAAATTAGTATACATACCTACATGAGTATCGTTAATAACGTACCATCATGTTCAGTCTACTCTGTAGTGAATTCACAACTATATAACCAAATTGGTGAAGCCGCAGACTTAGTGACGGCAATAAAAAAACTAAAACCTATTAAAATATTTCACTGAAATTTACTAAAGTATAACAATAAATTTAGACTAAGGATAAGTAAGGACGGCATAATTTGCTCCGTAATAAAATTGTTACAAATATTGTACATCATTTAACAGTTTTCTACATGGCGTTCAATTCACTAAAAGGTATTTTATAGGACATCGTTAAAATATGTACTCAAAAGGGTGATTCACACTTCGAGGAATTGAGCCGCGCCTTAGAAACCTCGACATTAAGACTAATTAATTTCTATATCCGTTTAGTTATTTTCGCATGTCGCCCTCGGAAACCTACGGTCAGTGTAGATCGTAATCGATTCTACTTAAAAGCAACGACAAGCACGGTCTGAATTTGGGCGGATGACCGTCATCGGCCAGTCTAAACGTTTGTCAAAATGAAAGCTTGTTCTTAGGTATTGGTTATCTTGTTGTTTGTTTTTTATTACCATGCCAACCGCAAAAGGGAATGGAACCATGGAACGGTCGAGTGCTGGTGTTTGGTAAATGAAGAATCTAGTTGGGGCAAGCAATACTGATGTACGTAACTGCCACAAAAGCAACACATTTGTCTGACTTCAAATAGAACTGAAGTTCTGATTTAGTCTGGTTCCAGATGTCCTCAAGCCCCAGATGCACCCTTTACTAGTAGTTCAATACCAAGTAAAACCCACGTTATACAAACCTACATACTTAACACTACCTAACCGTAAAAATATGTTATTTTCGTGAATAAAATGTCGCTCAAGTCGCCTTTCATGCAATCCATTGAACCAGTGTTGCAAGTTAATAATGCAACGTGTTATTGACCAAAACCGCTGACTTGGCAACACACTTTGAAAGCAAGCGAGAATATAAAAGGCGAACTTATTGCGTAATTTACTGGATAATATACATTTTGTTCCCGTTTATTTATGTACTAGCGGACCCTGCAGACTTTGTTCTGCCCGAAAACGCAAAAGTAGTAAAGCAGCGACTGGACCAATAGACAAAGCTTTTGTAGAATGTTACTTTATTTATCTCGTAAAAATTAAATTTCAGTAAAAACTAAAAAAAGGGAATTAAAAGTTACCTGTTTTCAACCCAAAAACCCTTCAAGTATCTCTATATGAAATTTCATTACAATCGGTTCAGTGGTTTGACCGTGATCACGTCACAGACAGACCAGAGTTATTTTCGTATTTATAACATTAGCATGGCTGGGTACCGACCTAATGATTTTGGATGATGATACTAGTTAAACACAGATACGAAATAAATATACTAAGGAGACATTTTGGACACTTGCAGGACCTGATGATGTAGCCTCATCCATTCAACACTACACACTATGAGCAGGATAAGTTCACTTGGAATGAGGATCGATGGAGCCACGTTTACCTTTAGAATGACCCAATTCGAAACAATAAAAATGAAGTATTAGTTTGCCGCGGTAGTAGAATACAAATATTGTCAAGATAAAAACGTCACTATTTCGATTTGTAGTCGATGTTGAGTTGATTAGTTGTCTGTTTCGATTCGATTCGTTTAACACTCTCTTTAAAGTTATATCCCGTAAGAAATACCTCACGTGCAAGGATTATTCCATAGTCCGTATGTTTACGGCCGTGGTAGATTACTAGGAATGCCATTTACTAAACGTATGAACAAGTTGTTATCTATTCTGACTCATAGTTACCTCTTGCAATAGGATACATTTCACGTTCCAGGGCTCCTAAACAAAAATCTTAGCGGTTAGGGTTCACGCTATAACATCTTAAAAATGTATGGAAATGACATTGGCTATGCAAAGGTTTTTGGTGTGACAGCACATCATCTTTCCGCAGGGAATGCCATTACGGGTTGGCTACGATAAAACTGTAATAAATGTTAATTTACATTTTATTTTGTAACGACCAACTAGCTTAAATAGTTACCAATAATTGCCGGAAGTTCTTCCCTCGAGAATCAATCAATCAGTAAGTTCGCGCGGGAAGACTCAAGAACTTCTCTATAACTTTTGACTTTATAATCGAGATAGGTCTTTTCTGTGTGCCTGTGTGTAACTTCTAAATGACTTGACCAAGTGAGGTCACAATATATATTTGAATCGCGGAGTCGATGGTTCATAGCTATTGAAAATTTAGAAATTAAAATGTATGTAGTTATCAAATATTTAAATAATACGAATATGATCTGCCGATTATAATCGTTCGATCGATAACAATCGGCTACGTGCCCCACGAACCACGGAAGCACCCAAAAAATTTGATCACTAGCGTTCTTCCGGTCAAACTTGCAAAGGCGCCCACGTTGCTCGTGGTTTCCCCGGCGACCTGTAGACATAGATTTTGCTTAAGCCGTTTAGAACCTTTGTCTATGATAATGCTAATCGTCTTGAGCTGCTTCCACGTAGTCCGATCTCTCTTGGTCGCTTAAGATGATCGGCCGATCACTTATGATTGAGACTATCTGTTCAGATATGACCGTATCAAACGTTAAATGGTACGCAAATGTAGACACCGAACATATGTCAGGTTTTATTTTGCGTATGTAGATGAATTAGCGTATAGGAATAAGTTAGTCTGCCAATACGCACTAAGCCAGCGTGGTGGACTATGGCACTTACCCCCTCATTGTAGAGTAGACCCGAGCCCAACAGAGAATCCGAAGAGCAAAATGTCCATCAGAAACAAACCAATTGTGGAACAGTTATGGATTACGATGTTGATGTATTACGTTACTTTTGTGAAAGTAACACAATTATCAGTATCCAGCTGTGGGCCAGTCATGTGTTGTACACAGCACAAGTTAACGGTACATCAAAGATAGGTTGCCCAACTAAGTGATTTTATCACGTCACGCCCGTTACGGTAAACGACCATAATAGATGTTTTATTACGACGGCGTGTTGCAAGTGTACGCGGACGTTGTGGTGTGGTTCTTTTGAAGCGGTGGTCACTGACCACACGTTAATGAAAATATAAATCAACACGTCGCGGGTGGCGTCGACGCAAAGCGCACTACAAGTGTCTAAAACAAGGCAACTATTAACGTCACGTGAATACGTCACGTTAGCGAATGGAACCTGGAACTAGTCAGATTGGGTCCTCCGCTGTCAACTGGATTATGGAATTTAAAACCATTATTATTAATATGACGACCTGAAGAAAACGCAGGTATCCGCTAGTTTCAGACGTCCCAGGACCGGTCGGAGTGCCGCCAGTTAAGGGAGGCCTATGTCCAGCAGTGGACGTCTAAGGGCTGATGAATGGATGGTACCTTGTAGTGTGCTTTGCATATTATATGATACGATCTTTTGAAAAATATCTTCGTATGGAGCCGTTTGGGTGTTACGTTCAAAATGTATAATTTCATGAATTATTATTACGACTGATTACAACTACGGGGTGGCCACTATTCAAGCCTTTAACTTGTGACACAAATTGAAAATTACTTTCTTTCAAACAGACATGATAAGGAAGTCTGAACAGTATTCCGTTTTACATACACTAATCATTCACGAACCACTCATAGCTTGTCGAATATCGAACGACCACCGATGAAGAAAGATGGTGGCTGGCTCACGACTTCACGAGTAATTAGTTTCAAACGCCATCCATTCTGGAGCGGTAGGGTTGGCACTATACGTACATTGTTTTAAATTAGCTACAGCTACAAGACTAGTGCTGATACATTGCAGGGTTTCCAAGAGGCGCAAAATTCGTTTCGTAATTTACTCTCCAACATGGAGATGGGCATATATAAAAATATATCGGTTGTGAAGTAATCAGGAAGAGAAAACAAAACCATGTATGGGTATTAACCTGTATGATACAAAATTCAGAAAACCTTTGATAGAAGCATGCAAAAAATGTTTTCGCCCAGCTGTGTAATTAAGCATCTTTCTATTGTTTAACACGCAAAACAGATTTAGTGTTAATTGTAGTTTATCTCTGTTTTACGATTCTCATAAAGTGAAATACAATATTATTTTACTTATGTACCATAGAAAAACAGATATAAAGGACTCGACGCTTAAAGCATTCTTTGTCAGTCAGAAATAGGCTAAAGGTATATATAGCGACGATGGCAGTGATTGGCGCGATGTAAAACTTAAATAATTTCACGGGCGTCAACCCTCGCGGGGAGTATTGAAGCAACCATGATAAACGATTCACAGGAACCGTACTGCTCTATTGTAATAAACCCGAGTACCTCGCAATTTCCATGTTATAAAGTTTACGATTAAACCATTATGTATTCTGTATTCACGTATGGATTGGCTGAGAAGTCATTAAGTTAGAACCTCAATTGTAAACACCAGAGAACTTTGTTATGTAAATGTATTAAACAATTAGTCATTTAAGCAGATTTTGCATATTACTATAACCGTGTTACACATATTACGTATAAATTACAGTTTTCTACACTCTTTCTCCATATAAACTTTAATTAAAGCAGGTCTCAAAGTTTCCTCATGTATGAATATAACGTTTAGCTGTAAATCGATTATATTTGACGCTCGTGGTAAATGCGTCGCGGAATTCTAAACAGAGAGCTCTCCGGGAGAGCTAAATAAAGTGCATTGTATCCCGAACGCGAAGAAACTGTTACTTGGAGAATGGTGTAAAATGGTGAAAAACTGGTTCACAGTTATCGTCGTATATCATTGTTGGTCCGGATACAGTTTGCCGGGCGATACAGCGTAACGTATCGATATTCCTTACATTTTGAACACTGAATTATTCAGATGTTCAGTATTTCTAGATTGGAGTAGCAAGGAATGAGTGAACAACGAAAAATTATTACAGTAATAAACGTGCAAGAAATAATAACAAAAAGCACAACCCTTTTATGTAACGAAGTCTACATGTTATTATGTGAACTGTGTTAACTTGTAATAAATTGTAACAACAGAACTATCTTTTATTATTCAATGTTTTAAGTACAGATTAATTAATCATTCTCTGTGAGTCACAGTTGTAGAATAGTTTATGAATAGTTAACTGTATGTTTTAAAAATAAAAGTTGGTAAGTAATGTAATAAATAAATTTGTAAAAACAAATAAATGTGAATTTTGAAAGCAACCTGGGATATACGAGTTGGGAGTATCCGTATCGACGAATATCGACGTTGATGTCAGTAAAACATTTTAAAATGGATTGTACGAATGTAATGGAAATAAAAAAAAAACACTGACTTGAGTTTTTCTGACGACGTACGTCGTCAGTACATAAAATCGCATGTTTTTCTACGGATTAAATTAAAATTAAAGTTTTATTAAAAAAAAGAACGATATTTAGATAATTTACTAAAAGCTAATAATTAATAAATTATTAATTATTATTAATTTTTAATTTATTAATTCGGCAGGCCCTAGGTAGCATTCATCACCCCACTCTCAGTCAATGTATGGCGTGGTCCACACAAAAATATCACCAAAAAAAAAGTTAAAAAAAGTTGCAGGTTAAAATGTAATAACTTATTTATGTGAAAAAAACGTTATATTATTAAGCGTTATGTTATATAAAATATAATATCTATCTAAATGTCCAAAACAGAGGAGTAAGCTAGGTAACAATGACGTGTCATTTTCAGTACAATGGCCAGGAAGAGACGCTTGTCTTGTCTTTATCCGAGTCTCGTCTCCTCCGCGCCATTTAATAACGGGGAGTAGACAACGTCCGTTGTCATCGTGATAATGATATATTTATGACGAGAACATAAATGTAGCTTTTGATCACTGTAATAATTATTTTTTGTTTTTAATCAACAAATCATTATTGAAAATACTTTAAATACTTATTTAGGAGCTTTTAACATAACGAGTTTTTTGTGTTTTGCTCTTGTTATTGATGTTTCTGTAATACGATAGGACTGGCTGAAAGATGTTTTTAAAAATATAAAACGTCAAAATACTGTCGCTTTCGTTGATTAACTTGTAGTCGGCGTCTGATTGTAATACGGTAAGTATATTTAATCAAAGCTTCTTTTTCTTTAAATAAACAATTCAAATGTTATATATCCACAGACTTGGCTGTGTATCGGTCCATTTTATGTGTATTATACCAACTGTTGATGTCTGATAACCTTGCATTTTAAATTCCGGAACTTGAAAAACTTTAATGGCGCAGAAGTCGAGTTTCACTTTCAAAGAACATTTTGTATTAATGACTTGGAACAACTTGAAATAAGGTTTTGTTGTGGGCTTTCTTTTGTGGAGTTCGCGAGCGAATATTTTGGGATCGGGAGCATTTTTAACAACATTCTGAAGCTGATCATGGTAATTTTATTGAGAATACAATTTATCTTTTGTAATTCTGTGGGCTTCGTAATTATTCTGTAAGGCGATTAATAATCCTACTTTTAAAATACTTTCCATTGTGTTATATACGCTAAAGAAAAATAAATACAAGCAAAAATTCCATCTTAACTATGTACAGTAAATTAAGATGGAATGGATTTAAAATTTTACATTTAGTAGGTACTTTAATACAACCTTAGGTTATTAATTGGGATCGGCTTGTTCAAAATAATAGTTCGTCTTTTCGTAACTAAGAAATATGTAACGTTCTACAAATTATCTTCTATGGAGGTTTTATGTACGTTTTTTTTTAAATATAGAAAATAAAGCATAATTATATAAAATCCTTGAGTACAAAGTTAGCTCGATGTACACTTGGACGTGACAAAAACAGCAAATTTATCATGTACGGTATTCGCGCATGGATGTAAATTATGACCGTCAATTTTTTTAACGACCTTTCGTTGTGTTTGGGCATCAATCAACAAGTGGTTTTACCACTTTCTTCTTGACCAACCGCGCATCAGTAACTTCTAGCGTTACTGATATCCTTGTGCGTCTGAGACTAAGCCTGCCAAATTGCTGCCTATTAACATAAAAAGATAAAAAAAACAATTTTGTTGATACTCAGAACAGTACCCACACTCCATAGGCTGTATACCCACAAGAACGTGTCGAACAATCGATTACGAAAAAGTTAATTACATAATCCTTATGCATGAACAATGCGCGGAACGTCTTGTTACTGCGGCTTTCTACTGAGCGCTTCTACCGCCGTGGGAACACCTTTGTGAGCTGGTCTGTGAGTGCGTGGTGTACGTCATTTTACGATAGCGTTTGTTTTTGTAAAGGAAGTTTGTGAAGATTTGTGGAGAGTTCCGTCTGGGTTGATCGTATGTCAATAATCTATACAACTAAATAACATTGAAGTGTCTGTTTGTAATATTAAAATAACAGCTTTTTACTAAATACATATTATTATGTATTTACACGGCGCATATTATATTGAAATTACATTTTTCATATTTTTTGTCTGTTTATCTGTCTGTATGTTCCGGCTAATCTTTGGAACGGCTGGATCGATTTTGACGGGACTTTCACTGGAAGATAGAGGAGGTTGTGGCGCATAACATAGGCATTTTATCTTAGATTTCCCACGGGTTCGGGATTTATGCGGGAAAAACTTTGCGACATACTGGTTACATTACAGTTCTTACTTATCCAACACCATTCTTAGTTAGAGCCAATCAGTGAAGAAAATATTTATTTTAACTATTATTATGATCCCACGAACCATACATCCGGTACGATTGTTTTTGTACGTTGCCAAGCATTAACCCGTAACAGATAGAAAAAACTAAGCTGGATGAAGGCTTTTCTTTTTCTAATCCATTCCGTCTTTTCATCGGCATGTGTGAAATCCAATTAATCTGGTGATTAGTAGTCAAATAAGTAAGTGGAAATCTATTTGAACCCTATTCATTGGTTCTTCTGACTAAATATATCTGAAATATCACAGCCTAAAAGAGTTAGGATGGTTGTAATGATCACTTTGCGGGCTGGCACACTATGTTGGCACTCAATATACGACTCACTAATCAAATTTTCTGCCGATGATTCCTTTCAACAAAGCTATTGATTAATAATTTCTAATTGATAATGTGATCGAAAATAATTACGTGTGTTAGAGTCAAACAATCGAAGTAGAACTTGTAATTACAAAGGTCTAGTCTTGTACTCTAGTACTCGTCGTACATTGGCTGTAAATGAAGATTAGGTAGGTAAGACTAGTTCCACTCGAACTCAGTTTCTTAAAATACTAAATCGATTTAGTACGCAGATAAAAAGTTTTTCAATGGATTTAAAAAATGCTTAATTGCAGTAATTATTGTTAAGTATATTTAGACCGTGACTAATCTTACAATTTGTGATCGGATCGTGGAACGTGATGGAACGGAAATACCTCTGTATTGATGAAATACTCGGAATACAATACACAGTATTCGATGTCAAGTTCATGGTAGCTGTTACTACCTTTCCAATAATTATGTTTTTTTACCTTGCCAATGTTTTTCTACCTTCCCAGTATGTTTTTCTACCTTGTCAATATGTTTTTCTACCTTCCCAATAACTGATAAACAATCAGATAGGCTACGTAATGTTAACCAGTCACCACCTATCACCATCAGTGATGCCCAACATATCGGTGACGCGTTGCCGGTGAACAAAGATGCTGGACACCCGCATTATACACTCACGTGCTTTTATTACAAAGTCACGGCCGATAAAATACAGTTTTACAGATATGTGATTATATGACGACATGCGTTACCGAGATGGAGAAGGAAGCGGTAAACCACGATTGTTCTGCACAACTGAAACCTAAATACTTAAAAACTATAAAATTGCACGAGCCGGCGTTATATTGGTTTGTTTTTATTTTTATATAAGATAAGTTAATGCTTGACTACGATTTTCCCTGATGGTAAGTGGTGATGTAGTCTTAGAAGGGGAAACGCAATAACTTATTAAAAGCCTTATTAACACTTGCCTTGAAAATATTCGCTTTATTATCGATCTGGTTTAGCCCATATCCATAAAGAGATACATTACTATAAGGTGGAACCGTCTGCTTCTAGGCCGGATTTCAAGCTATAAAGAATTACAATGTTTAAATTAATAGCAATAAAAACTTTTCAAAACAAAAAATTAAGTAGAATGGAACGTGGTTTAAGGCATATTCATGAATCGTTTCAATAAGATAAAGGCGCGAAATGGTAACAATTTTTCTTCACTCAGCCCGATTACTTTATTAAAGTTAAAAACCAATACCCGTGTATTTTCAGCATAACTGACGGAAATTCAAGTTCATTTTAATGAAATGTTCACTGTTGATAATTAATTTCGTTACGATTCGTAATCAAAAACGGAGATTGCTTTAAATTATTCAGTTCGATATTCGGTACGACTAGCTATTATTTTACCGCCAAAAACTGAGTCGTCTATCAGCAAAGAGCTGTTCTAATGTTTTTCTATATTCTGTGCGTATTTTTTTAAACCACTTGTATTCAAAGGCTACTGTTTTGTGTCATTCAGCCTTTGAGGGTGGATGTTTTTGTTATTTATCTTTTTTGCTGTGGCAATATTTTTTGTTTGATTTTTTCGGCGGATAGATACGCAGAGAATTTGCAGGTGTACTTTTTTAACGTGTTTTATATATATCTGTCAACGCTTTTGACGTGAAAAAGGGACTAGAAATAAACCGTAACAACACTGTCGACCCAGATAAATAAATCATTTTATTTCCCCCTGAGGATACGAGTGAATTGTTTTGGTATTTTTGATATCTTTTAAATATTGTTTATTATTACTAAATATGGTAATTCAAAACCTAAATCTATATTAATATTATAAATAGGAAAGATTTGGTGCTTTTTTTGTTTCTTAATTTGTATTGAATAGGCTCCGAAACTACTGAACCGATTTAGGTAAATGAAACTCGGTATAGAGATAGTCTAGAGTTTAAGAAAGAACATAGGCTATTATTTATTCGAAAAAAGGTTTGCTAGGGGTTGAAAGCTAATGTCAAATAAATCAGTTTCGATAAAGTAGAACAATCAACGTGTGCAAAGCTCTTAACTATCGTGTTATTTGATATCGTTGTACGGCTTTAGAACTCCTCTTGAGAATAACTGGCTAACACTTGGTTGAAGTGAGTTCTTTAAAGCAGACTAGACTAGACTTGCGATATTTTATATATGGTTTTTCACAAATGTCCAGGTTCCTCAGCGATCACATATCGGTTTAAGTGCCATCATCATCACAACCTTTAATTGTCTCATTGCTGGGCTCAGGTCTCCTCTCACACTGGCAGGGTTTAAGGCCATAGTCTACCACGCTGGCCAAGTGTGGATTGGCTTTTAAGTGCCATGCTGATGTTTAAATCAAAACAACAATAACGTTTCTAATTGCGGCCATTATCTGGCGTTACCTATTATTGTATTGTAAAAATTACATCCGAATAAATGTAGTATTGCATACTGCTGGTATGTTTGATTGGTGGACCTTAACAGCACACAAAGAGGTCCAATTTACTTTGCAACGTACGCTATATCAATTCTTATTTATATCAATAACTGACAAACTGGTTTTCTGATGGTAAATGGTGGTTCAAAATCTATATTAATAATTTCGTGCCGGGGTACGGTAGACTCGATCGCACAACCTTATCTAAATAATAAAACATAAAAAAATAAAATTCTCAAGTCGACAACATATATCCGCATAATTCGTTTAAATCAATTAATTTGTTAAATTTTAATGGTGCTGACAGAAAAATCGCAGTCGCCATATTGACCAATATAGCGAAACGTCACTG
>DWPQ01001895.1:0-11400 GCA_018251795.1 Perichares adela | reverse complement strand
AATCGGTCCAGTAGTTCCTGAGATTAGCGCATTCAAACAAACAAACAAACTCTTCAGCTTTATATATTAGTATAGATTCCATGTAAAATTATGGAACTGCCATATTACAAATTAAAATATCATATTAAAAGTATTTTCATGATCAAAGGATACTTCAACTTGATCAATACTGTTCAGACAAGAATTCATGTGCATGAGTTTGTTATACAAACAGGAAAGGATAGTGTGAATAATAATAAGATATAGCTATAAATGTTCTTTTAACTGAGTAGGAAAATATACTCCCTGGCAGTTTATTGCCGCTTCTTCTTGGGCATACTTATTGTAAACATTTGCAGAAGTTATGGTGTAAATTGACTTTCAAATAGTAAAAACCAATTTTGACTACAATTTCGTTTACTGTCAAATTTGTTGTTTAACTTAATATAATATTTTAAATTTTAAGCTGACTTGTTATACAATGAACTAGACAATTGCAATATATCCTTAGTAGGCTGCTGAGCTCTGTACTGCCTACTTAATGCAAAGGTGTTGCTTCTTGGCCGTAAAATTGTTATGGGCTCTATCACATTCCTTAATACGGTAGTGCATCTGTGATACCATGTGGTAGGCTGGTAGCCCATTATCCTGTTTTGGGCTACTAACATAAATTAAGAAAAAAGCTTTTCAATTTTTAATGTTTTATTAGTGGTGATGAAGACACAGCTAACAAATATAGCCCCTAATTTCTTCATAGTTGGCAATTGGTTGCTATATCTCTTTGGTGTTACAAAAGTCCATTAATGTTGAAGACTTGAAATGTAGGATTTATATTTTGGTTTGGTATGTATAAAAGAATATTGAAATTAAATAAATCATACATTAATATTATATTTCCAGGCTAAAAGTTCGAATAGTGTCGCTGTATAAAGAAAGATGTCAGCTTATCGGAAGCCAACCAATAAAACATAGAGGAATACGTATTAAACTTCTTGATGGTCATCCGCCAGGACCAACAAAGGTTCTGGAGAGGTTCCTTAACATGAACTGCAATAAATATGGAGAACCACCGTTTCCAGACTTCTGTGATGTAGTAAATTGTGTCACTGAGGCAAATGATAAGGATGGTCTTGGTTGGACGAAGGCACAAATCCTGAATGAAGGTAAAGATTTTAGACACTCACACATCCATACTATGGTTTTCAGAGTCACAAGTGGTGGTAAAAACATATTGAGGCGTGGAGTAGTGTGAAACCTATGTCAGCATGGAAGAATTCAGGCCCAACACATAAATTAGCAGTCATGACATTAGCATGACATTTATCTGTCACCAAGACACTTAGCATTGGCAGGCAGGGTTAATTGGTATTAAGCAACAACCCATTTGATTTCACATAGGTACATTTTTACAAAATGACCTATCTGAACTTAGTTCTGAGGCAAACGCTCCTGAAAACAAAGACTGAGGTACATACTGATGATGAGTGAAAAAAAAACGATTTGGATCAATATAAAGACATTTCGTTAAAAGCATTTTTTTAAATCTTATTTTCCCTTTTTGGCTTACGCTCTGTATATAGCTAAAAGTCTAAATTCCGTATAATTATTTTTGTTTTGTTATTATTACTCATGACATTTTTTCAGCATCTCGCCTCTTTACATCATGTGGCCGGGCGCTACAGAAGCGACGTCAAAATCGAGAATATCGCGATTTAGTTAACAAAGTCAAGTTGGAAGAGCTCGAGAAAGATCCCGCTGATTATGATCCTGAACTCAAAGCTAAATTGGAAGAGAATAAACGAATTGCAGTGAAAAAGGAATCCGAAATACTTCAAAGGTAATGCTAATAATGGTGAAGGTCATTCATGCTTTGTACCGTATTTAAATCGAAATTTATTAGAACCTATAATTTGCCTCTTGGTGCTCAGTTGCTGAAGGAAAACATTGTAAGGAAACCTGCACGTCTGAGAGTTCTCCATAATGTTCTCTAAGGTGTGAAGTCTGCCAACCTGCACTTGGCCAGTGTGGTGGAGTATGGCCTTAAACTCTCTGAGTATGAGAGTAGACCCAAGCCCAGCACTGGGACAATTATGGGTTTTGATGATGATGATGATGATAATTTGCCCAACTGCTGGGCTCGGGTTTCTTGTAAGAGGGTTTAAGATAGCTCAGAATGCCTAACAGGTGCGTTCTAGCATTCTTCACACAACTTAGATTTTCATGCATCAAAACAATTAATAATTAATTAGGTACTTAAATGCACATTAGGTATTTGGCAAAATTATAGGTGCGCGTAAGTTTCGAACTGGGCCTTCATGTAAGAGGCCCAGAATACCACTTGTTTATTTAAATCGAAATACGGCGTTTAAAATATGTATATTCTAATTGTATGTTGAATTACTGCGGGCATTATAATTCGATTTTAATGTTGACGTCGCCGGTCGCCGCGTCGTCACTGTTAGAATGAATAGGGTACATGTCTTACACCCCAGACTAGACTCTACATACAATTAGATCGCATTATAGTCACACTAACTTACAAAAGTAAACATTAACATTAAAATATTTTTATGCTTAGTTATATTGTTTTCCTAGTGACGTGCTTCACTTGGGAAACTAGTATAATTAATACTCATACTAGGCGACAACATTGGACATTCGTACAATCGCTAATGTTGTATGATAAAAAAATGTAATTTACCTTTTTCATAATACCAACAATTTCTTAACACAATGCCGGGTGCTTCGTAATGTATTGAAAATTCACCGACTAAAATTTTGTTTCAGATATACTATGATGCAATATTTGCCGAAAAAAGATGTCACAAGTAGTAAAAATACAGGAAAAGAAATCGGTGAAGAAGTTAATGATAAATCGGATGCACAGCTAGGATTAATTGAACATAAGAATAGTCCAAAAGGTCTAGAAGCATGTAGGGATGATGGTGAAGAAAAGAATGATATTGAATATGTTGGTACCCTTAAATATAGTGATGAAATTATCATGGCTACTAAACCTAATACAGAATTAGATTTGCGTGAAAGTATTCATGATCCTCATATTGATAACAATGTAAGCAGATTCAACATGGATGTAGATAATGAAACAAGGGTTTCAATATCAACAATACAAACCATTGATACAAAATTTTGTGCCATAGAAAATAGTGAAGTTAAAGATGATAATAAAACTATCCAAAGCAAAGATATTACAAACAATCACATAACTAGTGAAGAATTAAAAAATAGAGATAACATTCACAATAGTATTTCTAATAAAGATAACCATTTAGAAACTAATAAATCAAACGAAATTGTAAATCAAATATTACATGAAGAAATTATTACGAGCAATGTGAAACACAACATAGATGAAGACCCAATGGCAATGTTTAAAACAATTGGAGAAAACTTTACTGTCACTGTAGAATTTATGAATGATATTTGAGAATCAGTTTGAAAAGTGGAGAATGGTTAAAATTGTGTGAAGATGTTGCTTAGACCAATATGTAATGTAATAGCTACAACCGTCCGAGATGGTAGTTCTTTATACTTCGTGCGAATGATTTTTCATACAAAAAAGTACCTTGAACCTAGTCAGTATGTCCATGAAACTGCGATCATGAATTACTCATTGAATTAGTACTATCAGTGTTTTATGATCGGCACCTGCCACGCAACGTAGCAACGCAAGGGCGTAACGCCAAAAATGCGATTTTACAGGAAGGGCATTTTTGTGAACGATAACGCCCATTTTTATTTTAGATGTAGACTATTGACAATTTAAAAAACTTTTAATAATTATAGTATATTTTCAAATTTTGATTTCAAGAATATGTAGTAGGTAGGTATGTGATATAAAAATATAGTTTTGGTAAATAACCGTGTTCCCACTTTATGCGTGGGAGGTGTCGTATCATCCTATGACATCGATTAAATCACACTAGCATCAGTGGCGGTAACTAAAAGTTTCAAGAATCGGGTAAAATCGATTTGGTGAAGCAATATAATATAATTTGGTGAATAACCTTTGAAGAAATCTCTCGAATTATTTATTGTATTATCGATCACAGGTTGACTCAATAGTCTGAACTGGAAATTCTCAAGATACTTTTTAATGGTCATAAGACCTATTTTAATTTTTGAGTTTTGGTTGGGAACTGTTTGTGTGGATATTATATTAACAAATGAAGTTGGCGGGTGGTTGAGTGACCAATTACAATGTATTTAAATCTCTGTATTTTGTTTTAAAATTGGATGAACTTTATAACAGTAGCTGTAATTGTGTAATTTTACTATTCGTAATAATATATTAAAAATTATTTGTTTTAAATCATGTTATTTCTCTGTTGGCAAATAATAAATTATCTGTAATAAATCAAATTGCGGTTTCAATAAATTATTTTCACTTGCTGATATATTGTATTTCTATTTTTAGAATGAAATAACCTATTAGTAAATATTAGCTTTCGAAGAAATACTGGGTGTTTGGTGCATCGTGTGCCAAATTGAAATGATCGACTGAGGAAGTCATCTGCTAGCCTTTGAGACCCTATAACACCCCTCACGCCCTGTGGTTTTTTTTTTATCGACTTTTTATTGTTTTACTAAAAAAAGACCCTAACTTTACATTCAAATACCATTTTTTTTAAAAAGATATGAGGCGTAGATTCTGAATTTTATTTCGATGTGTTTAAGAATAAAAAATTAGTGGCATTAGTTACGTAGTTTTTTAATTCATTCGCAAAGGTAAAATTTAAATTAAAACTACATATTACAGCTGTTTATATGGATACAAAAAAATAACCAAATGCGAGCGGGATCTTCCAACTCCCTCATTAATTCTCCAGTTTATCCTCTTGCTAATGCCACATGGCATAAAAACCTCCAACTTTGTGAATTCGCTAGAATCGAATCAACTAAGGAATATATTCAAAATTGTTTAAAAAAAAAATCAAAACTGATATAAAATATGTCAAATAATTCGATATTGTATCTTTTTTCAGTGCGACTGGCTTTCTGAGTAACAACCTCATGTTTACTGTTTCAATGTTTATATAGAGGCTAGCGACCTGCATCTTGACCGAGTGAAATAATAGCTCCTTTTGCAGCTCACTAGATTACCAGATTACCAATGGTAATTTAGTTAAGTACTTTGCTAAAATCACCCGTATGTTTTTCCGTTTCGGTTGCAGTTAAAGGTCCAGTAACACCTGGTGTTACGAATGTTCCAACAGGGGGCGATTACTTACCATTAGTCTATTTACTTACCATAAAAAACATTGTAGTGTAACATTTGTTATAGAATTTGTGAAGGATCATCATTACAACTCGTCGAAATTCTGGGCTCGGGTCTCCTCTGAAATTGAGAGACTAAGGCCGTAGTCAACCACGCTGGTTAAGTGTAAATGGGCAGACTTCTCACACTTTCAAGAACATAGGGAATTCGACACCCAGTATCCTCACGTTTCTCCTTCACCGAAGCAAGTGATAAATTATATTTCGCAGATAAATATCTGAAAATTTTTAACACGTGCAAGATTCGGACTCACGCCCTTCCCTTTCACAAGCAACCCTTCCCTTTCCCTTTAGCAACTCTTAATAAATATTTCGATGTAAAATAAGGGTAGTGACCGGCCATCCTGGCGGACACAATATTCAAACCTTGTGGTTAAGAGGTTAATTTAGTAATTAAGTTAAGGTCAAGTTAGATTTTTTCTACATCTTGCAAAGTTATCAATTACCTGTAACTAAAATCTGCAGCGCTTAAATTAACGGTTAAATTTCAATTTGATGAAAATGTATAGCAATTCTTTCGGTTGCTTTACTGACGATGTTATAAAATGAACGAAGACGATTTATATATTCATAATACGAGAATTCAATGAACGCACGGCTAAGCCAAGATTCGCCCACTGCATTGACGCCAAGGCACTGAATAAAACCCTACAAATAAAGAATATTTAATTTCCTGCATGTTTTAACTTAAGTAACGCCCATAAGTTTTAGTAAAGACCAAACGAAAAAAAAAACCATCGAAGAAAAAAAAAGGAGTTCAATTATAAAATGTAGATGGTTTGTTTTGTACAGATTTAATAAGATAAGACTGATAAATACTTATACTGGATTCACATTTATTTGTTGGCTTCACTATTTAATTCGGTATTTAAACATTGACAAAATTATTACGACAATTCACACATTTAATTGCAAGGAGGATTACTTTATAACGACACATACAAGTACTTGCCGTACCTCTAATATACGTCACTATTCAAACTTACGTATATACAGGACTTTACAATTATCATCCCTTTATACTGCCCATTATTTAAAATAATTTAAATTATCTAAATTAAACCAAAGACAATTTTATAACAGTTCAATTTTCAACTCTTACGCACATGGCCGATTCCAATTATTATATATCAATCACAGGTTTTAACCAGACTTAAGATTTTTTTTAAGCAATTTTGAATAATTTTCAATACAAAATTTAACCCTAAATCTTTCCTACCGCCATGTGCTAAAGAGGTTGGTCAATTCCTAATGTGTGGGTGCACCAATAATTATAAATCTTAACTGGTAAATGTAATTATTTCACATTTAATGCGCTACAAGTTTAATAGCATAATATACGGGTGCGCATCCTCCAGCCAGTACCTAGATAGTCACAACGGGGATATAAGCTATTCCTTAAAAAAGAAAAATGTGTTTCGGTTCACTAAAGTATTTATTATAACACCTCCCGATGCCTTCACAAATACCTCAGATGCGTATTTAATTTAAAAAACCTGATTACAAGCTGCGAGTATAAAAAAAAAAAATTCTTCACCAACAACAACGATTATGCAATTTAGAAAATAATGTACAGATGTATCGCAGAGAACGTACAAAACCAAAAATCCTGTTCGTATCCAAACAGCACAAAAATCTACAACTTGCGATGTATGAATTTTGATAGCATAAAAAAATATCTCTCCTATAGGGCCTTACCTTACATTCTTACATTAATTTCGCATTATCATATCGTCTTTGACAATTTGATGTTAATTAATATCGATATACATACAAGTGAACGTCCCTTCAAGGGCAACACTCGGCTGTCACCGGTGGCTATGATGCTCCTAAACGATTTTAATTCTGCAACCAATTCGACACAGAGCACACTTCCAGTCACCGAAGTGGTATTATCATGTCGACGTTATTCGATGGATTCTAGTCACAATAGACGTCGGTGAAATGTTTCGACTGACAATTAATTCTGTATCTGAAACCCGTTCGATATACATTCCCATCCCAGTAGGTACTGCAGCTATCAATTTCAATAAAACCTTGCCGTGTAGGTGCACCATACAATACGAAGTCAACCGTTTATAATCCACTGACGCGTAACATATCTCATGTGTTCAAATTCATTATCAAGAGAGCAAGGAAAGGCCGACGAGCACAGAGTCTGCATCTACTAGTTTTATTTTATTTTTTTATATAAGAAAACTCGACTATTTCGTCTAAAAATGCATAATTTCAGTCTTCGCTGAGGATATTGATACTTGAGTGCTCAGTCTTGGTCGATATTAGTAACATCGTTTCGTTAAACCCGTATACAGCCATTGTGTGTTTCGTCGTTGTCCAAATTAATTGTCACTGTTCGACCGTTCGAATTATATCCTTAGCTTTGCGTCTAGCGTCTTGTCAGACTTTAAATTCTTGAGGAACGATGATGGCGTGAAATAGAAAATTTTGAAATTGTTGTTTCTTTATTGTGTTTTATTTGAACAAATGGCAAGTGTTACTCATAAGGGACATAATGACGACCACAGCGCGTTTATACAGAAGCGCGTGTGACCATCGCACGAACAAAGCACATCAAACGTGACGCGCCTCCGGAACTCAAGTGAACAGGTCGCACACCACCGCGGCCGACGAGGACGTAAACACATCTCGGACACTGATATTATTCCGCTCAATTTCTATGGGATCAGTCAAACAATTCCATCGAAGTAGCTTCGATTCATGCTATTTGAATCCCTACTCCTCTCCGTATACTAAGTTATTGCAAAGTCATAATCATACAATGTCCGTTCTAAATAACACGTCCTCAGCGTTACGACCACGTCGGCCGCTAGTCTCGGTAATGTAATCAATTATACGACACATTCAACAATTTTATTTAATTCTATTTATTTTTTTATTTTTATTTTTTTTACTCATTTTTGTCTGTATCGTTATGTTTTAATTTAATTTAGCATTAAAGTATGGTAATAACTTCATGTTTGCGTTCAACTTTTCGTATGTCTATAAACGACTATAAAACAATAGTTCATAATTCAGCACACTGAATTTCCCACCGACGACATTTAAATAGCAGCTTCGACGGCTCGAGCGCAAATTAAAATGTTTAATTAGACGTATAAAGCGAAAAGAGAACAAACAAAACAAAACAAACGTGAAGTTTCGACTGAGGCGGTCGGCGGTCGGCGATCGGCGCGCCCGAGCGGTCCCACCGCTGCTCACAACAAAAACTATTATATTCTGTTCAAATAAATAATGTTAACGCTTCGGTCGAAGCCAAACATTCGCCCAACAGAGTTATATCGCTCTCGCTTATTTGTATGAAATAGAACG
Organism: Perichares adela; assembly: GCA_018251795.1. Taxonomy (NCBI): domain Eukaryota; kingdom Metazoa; phylum Arthropoda; class Insecta; order Lepidoptera; family Hesperiidae; genus Perichares; species Perichares adela. The sequence continues at coordinate 2,793 of DWPQ01001895.1, read as the reverse complement.
GGACAGAAGAGAGCAAGTACGCGATCAAGGGACGTTAATTATTATGGCAAAGATGCGTCAACACGACTTACTTTGTCAAAAGTAGCCACATTTTTGTAATCGATCGTTGTCATCATCACCAAGTATAGTTCGATGTATATGCAAAATAACCTGCGATCAATCACATTAAAACAATAATAGTCCCGCACCGTAAAAGCGACAAATATGTATTGTCGCTTCATTACGTTATCGTCTCAACCATTGATAATATTTCATATAACTCTGTTCGACGAATTAACTATAGTGAAATGCATTTCGGAGTGCGATAGCCGCTCGCTCATGTACGAGTGTCGGTCAGGAACCAAAGACAACTCTCTCTTCCAGATCACGTCTGGAGCTATTCAATCAGTTTCGATACAAGGCCTACGACGGACACCTTGAGGTTGGTGTACTAGACAATATACATTTTAACCGACGAGATTAGGAAACGTCAAACGTATAGAATGACATAAGTCATCGCGATGTCACTTAAATCATCGAGATGTCATCTGTCATCGAAATGTCACTTGTCGTTAAGCTGTCATTTACGTCATATCTATATATTGTCTAGATACTGTGGTATTCGGTAAACCATTGCCATCGACCCTGCGACATTAAGTAACGGCCGTACCGCGCTATCGCGTAAGCCGCGCGCCGTGGGACCGTTCGGTTGAGCCTCGGAAGCCCCGCGTCTTCCCCAGTTTTATGTTAAATTATACATAATATTATGTTTTACATTTATGTAAAAGACTTGTTGATTGTAAAAAAATTATTTGCTTGTTATATCCCTATGTATGTCTTAGTAGTTTATTTGTCGAGGGCCGTATTTGCCTTCACTGCAATTACGCATTCTTCACCGCAGGACTTCAACACAGTGCACTGAAACAGATAAAATAAACAATTACAATCTAACATTTCCCTTTACTTATTATAAGTTAGAACTAAGTTATTGCTTGGTTATAATCACACCTGATGGTAAGTGGCCATATATTCATGGATAGTAAAGGGCACTAACATAATAAAAATCTATATAACTATATTCACCACAAGACAACACTGACCAAGATGTTCACATTATAATCAAATGGGATGTACTGTAATGTACATATAATGGGATGTATGTACATGTACATGTTACCCCCAGCCCCCATGTACATGTTATACCATTAATATGTTGTGAGAAGAATGAGTTACACAAAAAAAAAATCTTAGAAAATTTATGTGTTTCTGTGTGTGCACAGGTGTTTCAACCTAACAATAGCTCAACTTTTTGTAATAAAGAGATAATTACAAACTTCAAGTTATAAATATTTTTTATAACTTATAGTGTTAAATAAAACTTATTTTTAAATAAGTTATTTTCGTTCAAAGAGCATACTACTTCTGTAAAGATGGTTACAAAACTTTAAAACTGAAGGATTGACCAGGTCTACCAACTTTGCGAAACAATTGAAAGTAGACCTCTCTGTCCAGCTTTTTATTTTTCTCACTTTAGTACAACATTTAATATGACAGAATTTAATGTATTCAAAACCTGTATATCCATATGGCTTGCGATATTCATAAGCCCAGGTATAAGGCAGAAGGTTGATTTACGAGTGGATTTAGCACCAACACACTATGGCCAAGTGCATCAGAGACTCTATACTCGAATATCATGGGCAAGAAGAGAATTTCTTGCAGTGAGAAAACCATAGATACAAGGAGGAAGTTTATTCAAAGCTATCAAAAGATGTTTTAATTTAATGATAGATTGATAATGGTACAATGTGAAAGCTAGTCTGTTAAGGAATTCATGTGTAGATTAAATGGATATCACATGAATGCTTTCAGACAGAATACTTAAATTGTATAGATGAAGTTAATTGAAAAAAAAAAACGTCATTCAAAGTTTGAACTATTTAAAAGTATGTAATTATTTTAAATCAATAAAATATCAGTTGACTGAAATATAAAATACATGACATATGTCCAATATATATGTCATACTAATACACTACTGATTTATTTTAATTTAATTAAAGCAGTTATTAATGAATAGGTATTTACTAAGTTTGTGCACTTTACCATCCCATATTATGACTCAGCTAACAGTCAGTTGGAATTATAGGTAGACATATTTATTTGAATATTTGAATACATTGTAACATGTAATAATAACAACAACATAACACATGTAGATCAAACAGTAAAATTAATTATATTTACAATAAAATTATACTACAGAGAAGCAAATTTAATGCATATTTATTGAACATGTCGCAACACTGTTTTGATACAAAATTGCAGTCGCCATTTTGTTTCATATTGTAATTACACAAAAATAAATCGAAATAACGACTTCTAAGATACTTGGAAAGAGATGTGTATATGTGAGAAAGTAAGTATGTGAGTGTTAGTAAAGTGATTAAAAATTTTAAAGTAGCAATGGGTTAATTTGTGCTACGAAGTGCTCCGTTCATTCAAACTCAAGTCAATCACGCTTGTGCAGCTTAACATAGTGCAATATATATTTTTTAAAACACGCTTTTTTCATAGTTTATTTTATATCCATTACCCTTACCCCTTTCATTTGATACCCATAATGGGTGGTTCAGGATATGTAGGACGCCATTTTATTGCGGCGACCATTTTGGAAATATTAATAATATCAATTATATATAGCTAATATTATAAAGAGGAAAGGATTTGATTGTTTGTTTCTTAGTAGAAGCAAAAAATTGACGTGCATAAGTGTATCAGTGATACCTATATGAATAAATGATTTTGAATTTG
>DWPQ01001894.1:0-11401 GCA_018251795.1 Perichares adela | reverse complement strand
TTGACCCAAATAAATAAATAAATAAATAAACAAATAAATAAATAAACAGGGCAAGCTAAATAAAACCGTTTAAAAATCATGCTGTAGATACACTGAGTAGCTGCTGGAAGTACTTTTATTTCCATTAATTATTCACGCAAAAACCCATTTAGTTTGTATAGCTCGAATAGCTCATGTTTGATATTCAAACTAGATGTACACAGCAAGGTGCCATCGTATTGTGTTGAACATTTAATTCCTAGTTTAATCCGCCTGAATGATGATAAAGGCAAGTGACATTTTAGATTTTTGCAACCTGAAAGTTAATACGGAATGGTTAAGATTTCTATTGGTTTTATGGCTATAGTCATCATCGCTTATATTCACATAATGTTGAAATATAAAGTTTCGTATTAAGTAACAAATTACTTCAAGAGCAATCTGCACTGCACGTTGTAAGATTTCTCATGGACTAATGGCAACGCAGCGCTCCGTGGACATGAAAAAAAACCCTTTATATTTTAAATTGAGTTATGGTGACAAAATACCTCCATTGCTGGATCTAAATCATAATCTGTATGAACGAATACAATGAGATACATGTCACCTGATATGTACCTACTGTTTCGTAGATTATTTTTAGTTTTTCGGTAGCGTTTAACGTAATTTGCATGGAGCTCCCAGTACGGCATTCTGCTCGAGGTCCGGACTTCCACTAGTTGTAATCGTTGATCGGATTGTTGGACAGTGATACCAAGCCCGCCCAGAACTGTATGACCTTTAGAGTTATTCTACATGCAGAGAAGCTTGCATTCATTAGTAAAAGTATCCAAATTTAAATTTCTATTACAGCGGATTTTCTTAACCGAACTTGCTATTAATTTCTGTGTAATTTAATCGGCAAAACGAATGTATTCGTCATAATACGAAACGGTATTATGAAAGCGATTACCACAAAGATGGCTGTATGCCAACTGACGCTGATAAGCAATATTGATCTTTGCCATAAAAACAATGTAACTCTATGGATTTTAGAGATCTGGTCGGGCACATAGCTACCGAAACGATGTTTCCTGTTACCAAGCAATATGCAATATGCATAAACTTTAATTAGCGTAAAGTTTAGTGATGAAATCCTTTAGAAACACACTAGGATATTTATATTGTTGGATATCATATGTCTGGGTTTGAAACTGCATGTAAATACGTGCCTACCACGTGTTGCAACAACTCCGATACCATTTGTTTCCGTACCACGACACGAGGTACACCACACGCTCGGCGACCGCGGCAGTCGCAGCGCCCGCCGTCTTGCCAACATGAGTCTGATACCTTTATGTATTCGAGAAGTTTTATTAAACGTTAGCGTCGTAAGGTACAAAATAAAGAGTATATTTTGAGATTGCTTTTTATTTCCATTGTCACACAACAGCCCTGGAATGTGAGGGAGGCGCGGGGGGCGGGGGGCGGTGAGCGGATAGGTCCTATGTCCTGTGTCCTGGTGCTATATCTGGCAGGGGAGTTACGCTCGGACGTTTATGGGCCGACTGAAATAGACGAGTGCGACGCACCACGCAATTGTGACAAATGTAGTAACCACTCACATACACATATCCCTCGCTCCTCGCCCCCCCGCCGGCCTCGAGAACTGATCGTTAACTACTTCACAATTAAATTTCATAAAAAAGTTCATTAAAATTTTATTTTACATCAAAATGTGAAAGATACAGTAGATTACAACCGCAATAAAAAAAAGTTATCACTAAAAATTATAATTACATTTTAATAACTACATTAAATATACTACTTCTCTCATTTAAATTTAATAACAGTAATAATATATAGAAATGCAAAGACAACTTTAGTTCGTTAAATATTAATTATCATATAACCTGCTATCACCATGCATATAAACATACTATTACAACAAGAGCAACGTTAAGGTCCCACGGAACACTTGAAAATATGTTAAAAATACGTAAATATACGTGTACACAACGACTGTAGCTTCGTTGAGTTATCACATGGCGGCCGGCGGCAGCACACCGCTCAAAAAGCCAAAATATTTTACAACAAATATATTATGGTACATAACAATAGGTGGCAAAACCACGCCCACACTGCCACAGCCGCGTACACACCGAAAAAATCATAAATTGTATCAGTGTGGGCGTTTAGACAATAGAGTAGCGCTTTAATAAACCACTAAAAAGTTTATAAAAATACATAGGACTATAGGTACTCGTTACATGTAGGTACAGCTAGCAGATCTCACAGCTCGACAGCATCGCAGCACGCAGGTTAACAAGAAAACGCGACAGTATCGGAGCATCGCGACGACATACTAATAAAAATTTGGCCACAACGATCCATATCCCACTATTAAACTTTACACACGTTATATTTATAGACATGAGTCAGTTATAGATCACTTCAGATTTCGTAGACTGCGTACAGTAATACTGAATAAAGATACATATTAAATACAGACTACAAAACATGCACGATCAGATCGCAAGGCAGTCTAGGCACCGCCACCGACACTGAACACAATGTAAAGGATCAAAAACTTACGCTACACACACAGGCGCAACACCAACACATCTACGATCGTCGGTGCGTTTACAGCAAAACTTTACTTTTTTGTTAGAGTCATAAGGGCTAATGTAAAAGCAGACACGCCATCTGATAGTAAGTGGTCACCGTCGCCTATGGTCGCGGCCAACACCAAAGGAGTCGCTAATGTAACGCCGGTCTTGAAGGAGAATTGGTCAAGGGCCACACTAGAGGAGTCACCAATTCAACGTTGGCCTTGAAGGAGAACTCTTTTCACACTTTTTGAAAAGCCCCTTGTCATAGCGCTCCGGGAATACCTCAGAACGAAGTTCATTCCACACTTACTTCATAGCCCTCGTGGACTATACCCGAAGGTCGCGCCTATTCGTACCGGCTAACTAACCAAGTAAACAAACCATTGATCACGAACGGATATTTTTAATGTTCAAGTGGTACTGTGGCGGTCGGATACGCGCACTAATTTGAATGCGTGGTTTGTACACTAATTCAGTCATCGAAGATTTAACTCGTAAGCATCGTTGGAGTTTTTAAAGTACCGTCAAATCTTATAAGTTTGCGGTAGATATTTACTTAGCAGTGCTGCGCTAATCTTCCGATATAAATATTGTATTTTTATAGGTATGTGCCAATAGGTCTGGGGAATATATAATTATCAATTGGCAACGCTGTTAAATTATCGCATCACTTTCTCCTTTGATATTCAATGTACCTTGCTTTAAAATTGTTTTAAGCCACAACCATGACGGACTTTTCCTTAAAACATCCTCATTACTACGACAGCCCTTGAAGTAGTTTTGCTATAAACGAACTCGAGCTCGTTCACAGTTCCTATTAAGGAACTAGGTGAACGTCAACATGCATTAAATTTTATCAATTTCTAACAATCAATACACTACACGAAGCTGGCAAGCCGACTGTCACAGGTCGTATTGCCCGGTTACAACATTACTGTGTAACTTTGTAAAGAATTTGAAATACTTAACAATTTAAGACACTTGAAGTATTAATATAATAATATTGTTTCACAACATACAAATAGATTCATCAAAAGCAAGTGTGCGCGTGTCTGTACCTCGCCGGGCACCGGGGCCTAAGCATGCTCACTAAATAATATGTAATATAAATTATTTTTAAAATTGGTAAATACATTTGTAGGATTCATAGAAGGGTAATTTTAAGGTTTTCTTGATTTCTGCACTCATCTCATTCTCTCGAAATCATTTTCTTCAAGTTTCATTTCTACTTATGTAAAATGCAAACACACTGCTGTAATCCTAAATCATGCTCCTCGGAACACGATAGATACAGGGGGAGCAGACAAGCGCACGCGCACACTCGCGCTACATATAGTATCTGGCGTACTCTAGCGGTACATTCGGCAGTTTGCGCGAATTGAACACACGCTTAAGGCAGTGATATAGTTGGGGATGAGGTTTGTACTCGCACACGCCATGCGGGCGTATATACAATAAATTTTTCGTCGAAGACCCCGCGGACGACCGCACCGGAAATACTAGCCACCGCACCGTAGGCGCACGTTACACCCACCCACCGTACATCCGATTCGTTCGTATCGTTTTAAAACGAATTTCTCGTGCACTGAAACGAAAGCGACTCGCGATAGACCTTTATATCACTATTGTATTTGTACCCAAACAGTTCTCGAAACCGCTAAAGTTGAAGCGATCATGCCATTCGAAGTGCACGATTTAATCACGAGTGCTCGTGAATGACAGCATGTTCAACGATAGCAGTCTTCCTAACTATTTCGTTACTTAAAGTTCTTAGTTGGGTAACCTTTAAGGATGATCGCGACCGGACCGCACAAGACACTTTTGTTGCAGGAATCGTGTATCGATTCGACCAAAAAAATTCCACATTTTTAGGAATCGCCAAGCGCTCCTATTCACACTAGTTTAGTTGCCACTGAACAGCTTGGCGAGATCAGGGTTCTTGACGGCGAAGTGCGGCGTTCACAGGCGAGTTGGCGGCGGCAGAGAGGGCGACGGCGGCGCGCAGCACAGCAGGCGGGAGAGCTGGCCGAGGGAGGGCGCGCGATGAGCGCGGGGGGCGCGGGGCTAGTCGCGCGCGATGGGTGTGCTGCAGGCGGCGGAGGGCGCACGTCGCTCTAGGGGCGACTCGCCCGCGGCCACCGCGCTATCTGTCCCCGCCGCCCCGCTGGCTCCGTCCGCGGTACCGCACATTGAGGTGAACACACTGCTCGAGGACACCTCGCGCACACACCGCCGCTGCTCAGCTGCAGATATCAACGTGAACCTTGATATTACACCGATAGACCAGAAGCGACTGTCCCGAGGGAATGCAAAGCGAAATAATAGTTCTAATAACGGATAATGTTGCTGTTCGGGAGGACGGATATAATTATATCCCGTTTCGTTATTGATGACTTGATCTACTGCCTGTCTTCAACATCCACTATAAAACCCCATGAACATAACAGTCGACGCAAAAAGCTTAGGGCTAATATAATTATGTGAATCAGCAGAGATGCGGAACTCCCGGGACAGGGAACACGATAGCGTGGGTGTGGTATTTACATCTCCACGCACTACCATGCTTTGTCGCTCTACTGACTAAACCAGCTGTGACATAATACCATCAATTGGACGTGACAAGGAGTTATTTAGATATGATGACTCAAATTTAGAGCATGTTTAAAAAAAGGACTTATGTGGGCGTCAGGCAACGTAACACAGTAAACATACAGTTCCTTAATATTCCCGTAGCCCTTCCGCATTCGTTACGGAGCAACACTACCATACACACTACCTACATAAAAGTGTCAAGATAATGTACACCTTCCTCTACAGAGCTATTCTTTAAGTCCAAACAGTTTTGCTGTGTTCGTGGTACACCAAGGGTAATGACACAGTTTTTGGGTCTCAGTTTCGAAAAGTTGGTGGTGTTAACTTATTATCTGGTGACTGAATGGTTGTTTTCGAATACTAGTTGACAAAAAACGACCAAGAAACACGTTACCACGTAACTGAATGGTATTTAATATTACGAGTGGGGATGAGTTACCGATCATGTTGTGCAGATTGTCGATCACCACTTCTGTATTGCAGGTGGCGTCGACGGCGCGCTGCAGGAACGCCGTCCACGTGCTCAGCTCCGCCTCCTGCCACAGGACAGACACAATAAGTCAATAAAGATAAAATTACATTCTTGTCGACGCAACATAAAAATCGCTCGATCGCTTTTCTAGTAGTAACGTTCCGAGCCCTGCTCGATCGTCAACCTTGGAATTGAAACTGCCTAATATTTGCGTGTTTTCACGGGGCGGGGACAATGGACATAAATCATTAATGTAATTTAGTGAGATTTACATTAACGTTACAGTGACATTATAGGCGTCACCGCATCACGTCACTGGCCGGCGCGAGCGGTTACGCTACAACAATTACCGTGTTGAACTCAATCAATGGGCCGCCGAGCGCGCCAGACCGGCCGGCAACGCGCCAAAAATAAAATATGACGTCTGCTCCAATGGGCACGCGCACACGCACACCGCAAGTCGCGTTATTGATGTAGTGCCTATATTGACATCAAAATGTAGCTACCAGTGCTCCCGATGCTAACTAGCCCCTGCATCCCGCGTACATCTGTAGCCAACCACAATTAGAATTTTCGCACTGCGGGAGTGCCTGTAAATAGTCACGATGATACAATATTATGGCAATGTCTTCCCAAAATACTCATAACATTACCTGACGCTAGATGTAAGATTTATTTACATATGTCCTGCTTCAGTTAATATTAGCCAAGATCTGAACAATCTATGGTAGTCAACGAGCGTATGTTTCGTGTCTCAATAAATAATGATATAACTATCATAAACATTACGAAATGTTTAAGTTAGATATATTTTTTAATAATTTACGAGGTTGTTTTGTGAACACATGTAAAGAGAAGAGTCGTTAATACAGTCGTCGCTCGTTCGTGGCGTGCGTTTGTTATTGCGAGCCGTGATGATGGGGCGTAGGCAAATCGCGCACTGTGTTAAATAAATAAAGTGTCGGTCGTAGCACTACGTAAACTATTCCGGGTAGCGACGTGGTCCGGCATCGACCGCGAGTCCCGAAGCCGTATGACTAACCCCCAAGCCCGATGTGTTATTATGTTTCGCTATGAAGTCCGCGAACGCTCAGGTTGAAGCCTTCACGACAGAGGATAACGTTTCAGTTACTATGAAAAGTTATTCTAAGTGTCGTCCAGGCGGGTTAGAACAAAGTCCCAATGGAGATAGTGTGAAAGCCAACCTTTTCTACTCGCGGTGGGCCATGCTGAACGAGCCAATAGCACCTTAATCCACCTATTAGATATTAGTTCTGCTCTATACAACCCTTTATATCTCTACAGTACGCATGTATGATATTAACTGAAGTTAACTTTTTATACCTGACAAACAAGCAGATGGGCCACAGGATGGTAACTGATAAGCGCTGCCCGTGGATAAAAGTTACATCAAAGACCTAATTAATGTAATGAAATCCTAGCTATAAGTACGCTTACTACTAAACAACCGCATAATACTGCGTCGAAACATTTTACGATTGGTTTTAGGAGGGCGGTAAGCCAATAACGGAAGCCAGGCAGTTACAAAAAATACACCCGAAATAAATACCTATTAAAAATTAAAAATTCTGACTCCATTGAATCTGTTTCATTTATGTCATTTCTGTTACATCCCTAACCGTGATATTCGTGATCGATTGACCTTGTTGGCTGTTTGACTGTGTACCTCGGATATTAGAGCTACATGTACCTTCAAATTAACTTCGTTAACACCATGCGTCATAATTGACGCATCATATCTAATAAAGTTTTAATGTAGCTTATTTAATAGAACACTACGCTAGACGACAGCGACGAGTTATTTGCGAATATGGTAATTAATTGCATTGAATTTAATTATATAATTTTCGTACAAATAACCGAATCGAGTCTTTTTATCGAAAAACGTCGAAACATTTCACAATTTGATTCTAGAAAGAGGGTGGTAAGCTAAAAGAAGCAGACATATAAGAAAACTACCGCTATGAGAATTATCGTAATTTCGGGATACAGAGTAACCCAATTATGCGCTATTTGATTTTATAATCATCATTGATTCATCATCATTGCCGTAAGTGTATACTGAGATACATATAGTATTCTAGTATTTACATGTTTTGTTTTATTTATCAAGTAGTATTCCAGTATTGTAGTATCAATCAACCAAAGACATTAACAAAAAAATAGTTTCCAATCTACTTAAAAATTTGTAGAAAACAACTATTTTTGTACAGGTCAGTTTCGCATAAATACGGAGTAAGCGTGTGCGCGTGCAAACGCACAGCGCGGCGTATACTAGGCGGTACATACGCAGTTACGCACGCGCACGCGTAAAAATAGACGCGACGGTCGTGGTCAGGGGCGGGCGGCGTGCGCCGGTCGCTGCACCAACCGTCAGCTGTGCACGTGACGTCACGGGCACCGCGCGCGACTTCATCGCATTATTACACATCCTTAGTCGTTCATTAGATTATCCAGTCATCCTTGGCCGTTTCTTATAGATCAATATTATACATCTTTTTATTAGATCGACAGATTGAATTTTTTATCTCTATACATAAGTCGCTAACAATACCTTCGCCGCTCAACTCGAGCATAACAAGTCATCTTTTGCAGAAAAGTTTTTGTGCTACGGTCACAAACCGACGCGACGACGCGTAGTGGGGCTATGGCGTCCGTGGTAGACGACACAATGTCGGTGTCACGTCGAGCAGAGTGCGACACAGGTCGGTCGATGTGTCGAGGTCCCGACAACAGCGACACGCCGCACCGCCGCGCCGGGAGGCGAGCCTGCCTGTGTGACCACTAAACGAGCGAGAATAATATCTTATTTCAGACTGTTCGGGAAACGCTTTTCATTTAAGTCGACCTTCACTAAAGTAAAGTTGAGCAAAGGGATTAACTATAAAAATCCAATCGGAAAAGTAATATAAAACAAGTAAAAGAACTATGTTACAATATCCGCGGGTATATTATTATGAAACTCATGCGATTTAACCGTGAAGCCTTAGAAGTTTGAAAGCGTGAGTGTTATCTATATTAAAACTGACAAGACTACGACTGGGACGGATATAGACGGAATATTTATCAGATACGAAAATACTTTATGAAAACATCTTTCCACCAACAAACTACCTATCTATCTAAGAATGGAGATCGACTTGATTCGTGACGATTCACCAACTACTTTGCTACAATTAGTTTTCTTCTATTATATACGTCTAAGTGCTTTGACTTGACCCGTTACGAACATACAATTACCCTTGAACGATACATAATGCACAGTAAGCACGGGTCAGCGATGAATGGTACGAAAAAACATTACCATTATTTACCGCCGGCACGTTTCGCCGAAAGAACGCTTCAAATAATAAATAGTGGCAGATTTCGTGGTACTAATCGACGATTTTAAAATTTTCAATCGGTAAAACGTTATTTGGTTCTGATGTTTTTCGATAATCCGTGCGGGCATTCTATGACTTGGGGTTATTGACACTTAATTGCCAACGATGTCGTATTTGGCAAAAACATTAACCATTTCCAACGGTCGATGGTGAATATTCTCCATCAGGTAATTCATCTGATTGCACGTCTCCACTTTTTACGTGAAAAATAAACCGTGGCGCCAGTGTCGTGGGCACACGCGTAAGCGGATGGAATTAGGTCAATGCGCGGGGCAAGGTTAGGGAGCATGCCGCCGCGCCGGATCGAAACAGGCGCCCGGGTGCAGCCTTCATACTTCCTTCAGGATTCAACTACGTAGCCATATTATATTATTTTTTGCTGATGGAGATTTTGCTGTTGGCCTTAGCGGCCTATAAAGCTGCACGCGGACAGACCCATATTATTTCGACTGGAAGATTAACAAATCAAAGAAACATTCAACATTTATTGAGGCCGTATTTAATTTATTTCCGCATCAATATAAATCTGCTAATAAGTAATTTGCATAGACGATTGATAATAGCCAATTTTCGTACGTATTATATATTAGAACCAATTAAATGGTAAATGAGCGGACGGGGCCACCCACTCGGACCTTCATTAGCTTTCAAATAATTAGCCTTGACTTTGATTGACGTTAACAACAATAAGAGATCTAATCAAGTTGTTTATACTATGTTAGCTACTTGTAATTTAAAATGTCGTTTAAAAACACATATTACAATGCTCTATACCGAATACAGGGAGAGATAGAAACAGCGGTATGAGCAGGCGAATAGACAAAACTTTTTTGCGAACTCTTACACTAAACCTAATGGAACAATCCCACATTGTTAAATGGTTTAAGTAGAGTAGGTACATATATTATGGTAGTACATATATTTATGTAAGTGATATGTTACGCACAGGCGTGTCACAATGTTTCACTCTCTCGGCGTTCTATCACTACACATATTCCTGTACGCTCCTTAATCTCTCATAATGTTCTCATATCCCACACCATACCTCTCGGACATGCAAGGCCACTAGTGGAACGGTCATGGGTTGTGATGTCGATGTTACAGGTATATACGGCATTGGCATACAATATTGTCAAAGCTAAACCGAATCTGGCTCACGTTCAAACCTTACCCCGACATTTGAAAACAAAGAACGGTACCCATTTTCTGTGATCCCACAAAAACATTTGTTCGTCTCACAATGCAAACGTGCCTGTATGAAGTCTGTCACAAATCCACCGTTCCTGTTGCCCTAATAATTCCGCAGCCCAAATGACGGCGCATTTGTTCAGGGAATATTCTGAGCACATGTTAATGACTGACTGTTGAAACACTTCGGTAATAAAATATGAGCAGACAGGAAGTGCTTTCTAAAGATAAAAGTAAAGTTGATCGTAAATTACAGTGAAATTAACAGCGGATATGTAAGAAGTGTCGAAACCGATGCGACATCGGGCGGGGACGGCGCGGCGGTTGCAAAACGGGACACATTATATTAAATTAATAGTTTGCGATGCTCTTTTCATCACGACATCATGCCATCCAATTATTTCAATAGTGATTATGATAGTCTTGAATATATCACAGACAAAAAATTTAAACTGGTTTTTACAAACAAACGAATCCCCATTTAACTAGAACAACGAAAGCATAGTTTTATTTGAAACTAAAAAGTAACTAACGTAGTAAGTAGCTAACGTTACTCCTTATTACATCAGCTATCTTCCAGTGAGAATCCCGTCAAATCGGTCCAGCCGTTCCAGAGATTACCCGGAAGTAACAGACAGACAGGCAGACACAAAATTTAAAAACGGTTGCTTTATATATGTACCGTGTACACATACATATAATAAAAAGTAAACGCATTTAGTAAAAATTACCAATTTTATTTAGTTGTATAGATTAAAAATAATTTATTTTATGTTTCGATTGTTCATTTTTGGATTCAGTCAATAATTTCGGTGCAGGTTTTAGAATAAGGTTTCTATTGCATAATTAGGCAAGCCAATCACATAATTATAAGTTAATCGAAGCGATGTCAAGCAAACCTTACGTGAATTATTTTACAGCGATTAATTTTACCTGGAATAACTTTGATTCTGTATGCTTATTTTAAACATACATTACCTTTGGAGGAAAACACAAGATATAACGTAATTAGGATCCTAGCAGCATTGTATATCGGTGCAAAGCTGCGTTGCTGACTACTACAGGAATATCTAAAACTAGCTGACCCCGCCAACGTTGTTTCGGCATTTTTCACATTTTCCATTATTTCTTTGCTCCTAATAGTTGCAGCGTGATGTTATATAGCCTATAGTCAT